>JAPYXV010002803.1:0-12815 GCA_028533065.1 Trachops cirrhosus
TTCACAGCTTGGGTATCGTAGGTTCTGGGAAGCACCAGTGCCTTTTTATTTTTCAACGCTGTGGTTTCTAGGAATTTCACCAAACCACGCTTTCTCTCCTGCTTGGAGGCACAGGCGTAGAGGCGGTTCCTTTGGATGCAGAGGGTGAGGTGCGCACCTTCCCCAGGGCTTTTCGTATGTGCTTACAGACCCTGTGTGGGTGCCTCTTTGTTCTCACTCCTCTCTCTGTGCCTGCCGCCGCCGTCTGGTAAACTGGGCTCCCTGGGTGCTGCTCAGTCTTTGTTTGGCTAGGGAGGGAGCAGATGACCCAGCTCTCTCTCGGGGGCCCCCCGGGCCGACCCAGGCACGCTGCAGGGTCTGGAGGTGCAACCCTCCTGGTTCCCTCGCTGATCCACGTAGTCTCCTTACCCTCAGGTTTTTCAATGTCCGCTGCAATTTTTGATTTCCAATTGGCGATTATTTTTCCTTCCCTGGGTGTGGGAGATGCAAAATCTGTTCCTTCCTACCACGCCGCCATCTTTCCTCCCAATCAGGGATATAGTTTAGAATTAGTTATAAGGTTAGAGTTAGGGCTAAGTCTAGGCCAAGATTAGGTCTATGGCTAGGGCTGAGGCAAAGGTTAAGGTAAGGGTTAGGTTTAAGGTTTAGAGTAGGGTTATGGTTAGGGTCAGGGTTTAGGGTTAGTGTTAGGGTTAGTGTTAGGGTTACCATTAGGGTTAGCCTTCTGATTTAGGGTTAGGGTTAGGGTTTGTGTGTAGGTTTAGTGTTAGGTTTAAGGTTAGGTCTAGGTCTAGGTTTAGGGTTACAGTTAATGTTAGGAGAGGGCCAGGATTAGGGTTTGGGTTAGGGTCAGATTTAGGGGTAGCTCTAGAGTTAGGGTTAGGGATACATTTAGGGTTAAGGTTAGCGTTAGGGATAGAGCTAGTATTACTCTTAGGGATAGGGTTAGTGTTAGTTTTAAGGGTACTGCTAGATTTAGGGTTACGGATAGGGTCAGCATTTGGGTTAGTGTTAGGGTTACTTTTAGGTTTGGGGTTAGGTGTAGGGTTAAGTTTAGCGTTAGGGTTAGGTTTAGGGTTAGTGGTAGGACTAAGGCTAGTGTTAGGGTTAGGGTAGACTTCGGTATAGGTTTAAGGCTAAGGTTAGGGTTAGTGTAAGGGTTGGGGTTAGAGCTAGGGTTACGGATAGGTTTAGGGCTAGAGTTACAATTAAGGTTTAGTGTTAGGGTTTGTGATAGGGCTAGGGATAGGGCTAGGGCTAGGGCTAGATTTAGGATTTGGAATAGGGTTAGGGTTAGGTTAAGAGTTAGGGCTAGTCTTAGTTTAGGTTTAAGGCTATTGTTAGGGATAGGGTTATGGCTATGATTATGGTTAGGGTTAGGTCTTAGGTAGGGTTAGGATTAGGGTTAGGGTTAAGGCTCGGGCTAAGGCAAGGGTTAGGGCTAGGCTTAGGTTTATGGTTACTGTTACAGTTACAGTTAGGGCTGGGTTAGGGTTAGTATTAAGGCTATGGTTAAGGTTAGTTTAAGTGTAGTGCTAGGTTTAGAGTTAGGGATAGGGTTAGGATTATGGTTAGGGTTACTTTAGGGTTAGGGCTTGGGTTAGGGTTTGGAAAGGCCTAGGTCTTGTGTTTTGACTAGGTCTTGGGTTTGGGTTAAAGTTACTGTTTGGGTTAAGGCTAAGGCTAAGTTTCAGGCTAGAGGTAGGGTCAAGTTAAGGTTAAGGTTTAGGGTTAAGTTTAGGTTTAGTGATAGGTCTATGGTTAGGGTTAGGGTTAGCATTAGGTCTAAGGCTAGGGGTAGGTTTCGGGGTAGGGCTAGAACTAGCACTAGTGTTAGGGTTAGGGTTAGTGTTAGAGTTTAAAGTTAGGGTTAGTGTGAAGGTTAGGGTTAGGGCTAGGTTTAGAGCTTTGATTAGGGCTACGGTAAGTGTTTGGATTCGTGTGAGGTTTAGGGCTATGTGTTAGGGTTAGGGCTAGCGGTAGGTAAAGTGTTAGATTAATTAAGATTACTATTTGGTTTTAGGGTTTGGTTTAGGATTCAGGTTAGGTCTAGTGATAGGGCTAGGGTTAGGGTTAGGGCTAGGGCTAGGGCTAAGGCTAAGGTATGGTTAGTGTTAAGGTTAGGGTAAAGAGTTAGGGTTAAGTTTTGCTCTAGGTTTAGGTTTAGGTTTGGGGCTTGGGTAAGGGTTAGGGTTAAGGTTTGGATTATGTTTAGGGTTAGGGGTAGAGCTGTGGTTACAACTATGTATAGGGTTAGGGTTAGGATTACAGCTAGTTTTGGTCTAAGGCTAGGTTTACTGCTAGGGTTAGGGTTGGTTAAAGGGTCAGATTTAGGAATAGGGTTAGGGCTAGGGTTTCAGTAAGGGTTAGGGTTAGGGTTATTGTTAGGGGTAAGGCCAGGATTATTGCTAGGGCTAGGTTTAGTGGTAGCATTAGGGTTAGGTTTAGGGCTATATTTAGGGTTATGTTTGGGTTAGGGTTAGGGTTAGGGTTAGGAGTTAGAGTTAGGGGCAGGGTTATTGTAAACCTCCTAAGATCAACTTTGTGTTTGAATTCATGAACAGAATCCTGATTCATTGTCTTCCTTATGTAGAAAAAACTCTGAAGTACAAAATCTTCCAAAGTATTCTTCATGTAAAAAGTATAGTGAATTTAAGGTATCTGTGTACCATGTTATATCTACTGGGAAAAAAGGAGTTGGTAATGTGAAACTAAATATGAATATAACAGCACACTTTCTGTTACAAAGTGCATTTCTCTGATTGAATAGTAATGAACTGTATCAACCATTGTCAGTCACTTGAAAATGAGACCATCTTGACAAATGTATGTTTAAGAAAAGATCTTTTACATTGTTCATGACATTACTCAATGTACAACTTTCAGTAAAATTTGAAATGTATGCTGTCTCTAGTAATATATAGTTTTTTTAACACTACTATAGTTGTCTTGCTCTGAAATGCCACTTTTGTAGTAATTTTAGTTAAGAAAAGGATTCTAAAATCAACTCTGTGTTACAATGAGTTAACAATGTTCTAAGTCATTTTCTTCTTTAAGTATAATAACTGTGCTGCACAGAATGCTATAAAGTTTTCCTTCATATAAAAATTATAGGGAAGTAAGACATTTGTGTACCATGTAGTATCTGACTGGTAGAAAAGGGTTTTCTGAATGTGAAACAAAATATGAATCTAACAGCACACTTTCTGTAACAAAGTGTATTTCTCTGATTGAACAGTAATGAACTCTATCAACCACTGTCAGTCACTCAATGCTGAGACTGTCTTCAACAACGCATGTTTAAAACAACATCTTGTACATTGTTTGTAACATTAGTGAATGTACTCCTTTCAGTAGAATTTGAAATGAATGCTGTCTCTAGTAAACATACTTTTTTTTTTAACACTACGGTAGTTTTGTTGCTCTTTTTTTTATTTTAGTTTATTCAGTGCAGTTTCCATCCTTTATTCCCATTCCAGTCCACCCCCCCCATCCCTCCCATTTCCAACCCTCTTAGTTTTGTCCATGTGTCCTCTATATTTGTTCCTGTAAACCCTTCCATTCTCCCCTGAAATTCCTTCTCCTCTCCCCTCTGGGCACTGACAACTTGTCCTCTATTTCAGTGTCTTTTGTTGTATTTTACTTGTTTCTTCATTTTGTTGTTTAGGTTCCTGTTAAAGGCGAGCTCATATGGTATTTGTCTTTCAATGCCTGGCTTATTTCGCTTAGCATAATGCTTTCCAGCTCCATCATGCTGTTGCAAAGGGTATGAGCTCCTTCTTTCTTTTGGCTGTGTAGTATTTCATTATGTAAATGTACAATACTTTAGGATCCATTAATTTACTGATGAGCACCTAGGTTGCTTCCAGCACTTAGCTAGTGTAAATTGTGCTGCTATGAACATTGGGGTGCATAGGTTCTTTTGGATGGGTGTTTTAGGGTTCTTAGGATATAGTCCCAGCAGTGGAATTGCTGGATCAAAGGGCAGGTCCATTTTTAGTTTTCTGAGGAAGTTCCACACTGTTTTCCACAGTGGTCGTACCAGTCTGCAATCCCACCAACAGTGCACTAGTGTCCCTTTTTCTCCACAACCTCTCCAACACTTTTTGTCTGTTGTTTTATTTATGATGGCCATTCTGACTGGTGTGAAATGGTATCCCATTGTGGTTTTAATTTGCATCTCTCTGATAGCTAGTGATATTGAGCATCTTTTCATGTGTTTCTGGATCCTCTGTGTGTCTTCCTTGGAGAAATGCCTATCCAAGTCCTTTGCCCATTTTTTAATTGGGTTTCTTGTTTTCTTCAAGTGGAGTTATGTAAGTTCTCTTAAGGGCCACTTTTGTAGTAATATTCATTGAGAAATACCTTCCAATATCAACTCTGTGTTACAATTGAGTTAACAGAGTTCTCACCAATTGTCTTCCTTAAGTAGAAAGAACGCTGCAATACAGAATCCTCCAAAGTATCCCTTTATGTAAAAATTATAGGGAAGATAAGACATGTCTGTTCCATGTAGTATCTGACTAGGAGAAAAAGTTTTGTGAATGTGACACTGAATATGAATCTAACCGCACACTTTCTGAAACAAATTGTATTTCTGTGATTGAACAGTAATGAACTATTTCAAACATTTTAAATCACTTGGAAATGAGACTGTCTTGAACAAAGCATGTTTCAGTGAACATCTTTTACATTGTTTACATTACTCAATGTCCTCCTTTCAGAAGGAGTTGAAATGACTGGTGTCTCTAATAATATGTACTGTTTTAACACTACTGTAGTTGTGTTGCTTGGAAATGCCAATTTGTAGTAATATACATTAAGAAAGGGATTCTAAGATCAACTCCCAGTTACAATTGCGTTAACACAGGTGTAACTCATTGTCTTCTTTAAGTAGAAAAAACTCTGCAGTACAGAATCTTCCAAAGTATTCTTTCATGTAAAAAGTATAGGGATGATAAGACATGTGTGTACCATGTAGTATCCGACTGGGAGAAAAAGGTTTTGTGAATGTGAAACTGAATATGAATGTATCAGCACACTTTCTGTAACAAAGTGTGTTTCTCTGACTGAACAGGGATGAACTGTTAAATGCTTCTAAACAACTCAGAAATGAGACTCCCTTGAATACAACAGGTTTAAGGAGACCTCTTGTGCAGTGCTTGTAACCTTATTCAAAGTAGTCTTTTTTGTAGAATTTGAAATGAATTGTTTCTGTAGAGATTCCTACTGTTTTAACAATTTGTAGTCGTGTAATTCTTCAATGCCTTTTTTGTACTAATTTTCATAAAGACATAGTGCTTATGGTTATGGTTAGAGTTAGGGTTAGGGCTAGGGATAGGGTTATGGTTAGGGCTAGGGCTAGGGTGAGTGTTAGGGCTAGGGGTAAGGGTATGGCTAGGGTTCTGCCTACTGTTAGGATTAGGATTAGTGTTAGGGTTAGGATTAGGGTTAGGGTTAGGGTTAGGGTAAGGGCTAGACCTAGGTTTAGGGTTATGGTTAAGGTTAGAGTTAGGGTTATGTTTAGGGTGGGTGTTACGGTTAGGGTTGGGCTAGGGCTAGTGGTAGGGCTAGGGTTCAGCCTATGGGTAGGACTAGGGCTAGGACTCGGGTCAGGACTAGGTTTAGGGTTATGTTTAGGGTTGGGGTAGGATTAAGGTATGTTTATGTCTTTTGTTAGGGTCACATTTAGGGCTAGGGCTTGGATTAATGTTAAGGTTAGCCCTTCATTTACTGTTAGGTTTAGGTTTAAGTTTAGGTTTTTTTGTTAAGCTATTTTTAGGGCTAGGGTTAGGCTATGGCTAGGTATATGTTTAGGTTTAGGGTTAGGGTTATGGATAGGACTAGGGCTATGGCTAGAGTTAGGACTAGGTTTGGGTTTAGGGTTATGGTTAGGGCTAATGTTAGGGTTAGGGTTAGATTTAGGGTTAGAGTCAGGGTTAGTGTGAGGTTTACAACTGGGGTTACAGTTATGGTTATGGTTAGGGTTAGTTTTAGGGTTATGCTTAAGGTTAGGGGTAGTGCTAGGGTTAGTGTTATGGCTATGGTTAGAGTTAGGGTTTGGTTTAGTGTGAGGGTGAGGGTTAGGGCTATGTTAGGGTAGGTTTAGGTCTTATGTTAGGGTTAGTGTTAGGGCTAGGGCTAGGGTTCTGGGTCTGGTTAGGCTAAGGGTTAGGATTTGTTTGAATGTTAAGTTTGGACTAGGGTTAAGTGTTAAGGTACAGTAAGTGTTTAGAGTTAGGGTTAGGTTTAGGGTAAGGGTTTAGGTTTAGAGTTAGGGTTAAGGTTAGGCTTACGGTTAGGGCTAGTGCTAATGTTAGGATTATGGCTATGGTTAGAGTTATTTTTAGGGCTAGGGCTAGGGCTTGTGTTAGGACTAGGTTTAGGGTTAGGTTTTGGGTTAGGGCTAGGGTAAGTGTTAAAGTTATGGTTATGGTAAGGGCTAGGTTTAGGATGAGGGTTAGGGCTAGGTTTAGGGTTAGGATTAGGGTAGGGTTAGGTTTAGGCTTAGGGCTAGGTTTAGGGTTAGGTTTAAGTCTAGTGTTAGGGTTGGGGCTAGGGCTAGGGCTAGGATTAGTGTTAGGGCTAGGGATAGGGTTAAGGTTAAGGCTAGTGTTAAGGTTATGCGAAGGATTAGGTTTGCGGCAATGGCTAGGGATAGTATTATGTTTAGTGATGGCGTTCAGGCAAGGGCTATGGCTAGAAATAGGCCTAGGATTAGGGTTAGGGTTAGGGTTAACCCTAGGTTTAGGATTAGGGTTAGGGTTAGCGCTAGGGTTAGGGTTAGGGTTAGTGTTCAGTGATATGGTTATTAGTGTTAGGGTAGGGTTTTGGGTTAGGATTATGGTTAGGGCTTGGGTTAGGGTTAGGTTTAGGGCTAGTGCTAGTGTTATGGTTATGGCTATGGTTAGGGTCAGGGTTAGGGTTACAGCAAGGGTTTGGATTAGGGCAAGAGCTAGACCTTTGGCTAGGGCCTGTGTTAGGGCTAGGTCTAGGGCTAGTGCTACGGTTAGGGTTAGGGCTAGGTTAGGGATAGGGATAGGGTTAGAGTTAGGGTTAGAATTAAGGGTAGGGTTGGAGCAGGTGCTAGGGTTACGGATAGGTTTAGAGTTAGTGTTAGTGTTTAGGGTTAGGGTTAGTGGTATGGTTAAGATTAGTGTTAGGGCTAGTGCTAGGGCTAGGTTTTGGGTGAGGACTATTGCCAGGGCTTGGGGTAGGTTTAGGGTTAGGGCTAGGGTTAGGGTTAAGTATAGGGTTAGTGTTGGGGCTTGGCTTAGCATTCAGGCTAGGGCTAGTGTTCGGGTTGGTTTTAGGTTTAGGGCTAGGTTTAGGGTTAATATAAGGGCTAGGGCTAGAATTAGTGTTAGGTCTAGGTTTAGTGTTAGGGTTAGGTTTAGGGTAAGTGTTAGGGCTAGGAGTAGGGTTAGAACTAGGGCTAGGATAAGGTTAGTGTTAGGGTAAAGGCTAGGGCTAGGGTTAGGGTGAACGTTAGGGATAGGGTTAAGATTAGGGATAGATTTAGATTAGAGTTAGGGTCAGGGTGAGATATACGGGTAGGGTTATGGTTACAATTATGGTTATGGTTAGGGTTAGGTTTAGGGTTAGGCTTAAGGTTGGGGTAGTGCTAGGGTTAAGATTATGGCTAGGATTAGGGTTAGGGCTATGGTAGGTCTAGGTTTAGGGTTAGGGTTAAGGCAAGGGTTTGGATAAGTGTTAGGGTTAAGGTTAGGGCTAGGGTTAGTATTAGGATTACTGTTAGGGTTAGGGCGAAGTGGAGGGTTTGGCTAGGTTTAGGGTTAGGGTTATAGTTAGGGTTGGGGGAAGGGGTACGGTTAGGGATATGGTTAGGTTTGGGGTTAGAGTTAGGGTTCATTTAGGGTTAGGGTTATGGTTAGGGTTCTGGTTAGGGTTAGCGTTAGTGTCAGGTTCAAGGTTAGGGCTAGAGATAGGGTTAAGGCTAAGGATAGGTATAGGCTTAGCTTAAGGGTTAGGGTTAGGGTTAGGGTTAGGGTTAGGGTTAGGGTTAGGATTATGTTCAGGCTTAAGTTTAGGGTTAAGGGTAGTGTTAGGGTGAGGGCTAGGGTTAGGGTTAGGGATAGGGTTAGGGTAAGGTTAAGGGTATGGTAAGGGTTAGGGTGAGGCCTAGGGTTAGGTTTATAATTAGGGCTAGATTTAGGGTTTGATTTAGGGTTAGGTTTAGGGATAGTGTAGGACTAGGTTTAGGAATAGGGCTAGGTATAGGGTTAGGGTTAGGGTTCGGGTTAGGGTTAGGTTTAGTTTTAAGCCTAGGGCTAGGTTTAGGGTTAGGGTTAGGGTTAGTGTTAGGGTTCGGTTAGTGTTGTTGTTAGGTGTAGGGTTTGGTTTAGGTTTAGGATTAGTGTTAGGGGTAAGGCTAGGTTTAGGGTTAGGTTTAGCATTACGGTTAGGGCTAGGGATAGGATTAGGTCTACGGCTAGGGATAGGGGTAGGTCGAATATTAGGGCCATGTCTAGGGTTAGTGCTTATGCATGGGGTCGGGCCACGGGTAGGTTTAGGGTTAGGGCTAGGGCCAGGGCTAGGTTTAAATTTAGGTGTAGGGTTGGTTAGGGTTACTGTTAGGTTTATTTTTAGTTTTAGGGTTGGGGTTGGGGTTAAGGTTAGGGTTATGTTTATGGTTAGATTTAGGTTTAGGGCTATGGCTAGTGTTCAGGCTATGGCTAGTGTTCAGGCTAGGGCTAGATTAGGGTTAGGATTACTGTTAAATTTAGCACTAGGCCTGGGTTTAGGGCTTGGACTAGGGTTAGGATTACGTATAGGGTATGGTATGGTTATGGTCTGGGTTAGGGCTAGGTTTAGGGTTAGGTTTTTGGCTAGGGTTATGATTCAAGTTAGGGGTAGGTTTAGGGTCGCATTAGGTCTAGGGCTAGGGATAAGGTTAGGGGTCAGGGTAGGGTTAAGATTAGGATTATGGTTAGAGTTAGGGTTAGAGTTAGGCCTGTGATTTTGGTTATGTTTAGAGCTGTTATTAGGGCTACAGTTAGGGCTAGGGTTAGGGTAAATTTTAGGGTTAGGTCTACAGTTAACTTAGTGTCAAGTTTAGGGCTAGGGTTAGGGTTATGGCTATGGGCAGGGCTAGTTTAGGGATAGGTTTAGCATTTGGGTTATGTTTAGGGTTAGTGTTAAGGCTAGAATTAGGATGAGGGTTAAGGCTAGCATTAGGGTTAGGGCTAGGGTTAAGGTTAGGTTTAGGGTTACTTTTAGGGTTAGGATTATGGCTAAGTTTAGTGTTAGGGTTAGGTTTAAGGTTACAGCTAGGGTTAGAGTTAGGATTAGGGTTAAGGATAGGGTTTAGGGTTAAGTTTAGTGTTAGGGCTAGGGCTAGATTTAGGGTTAGAGATGGTGTAAGGATTAGGGTTAGAGTAGGATTTGAGTTAGGTTTAGGCTTAGGACTAGGCCTGGGGTTACAACTAGGGCTATGGTTAGGGTTTAGGGTTAGGTTTAGGGTTAGGGGTAGGGCTAGGGTTAGGGGTAGGGCTAGGGTTACGGTTATGCTAGGGTTAGGGTTAGGGCTAGATTTAGTGTTAGGTTAAGGTTAAGGATAGGGTTTTGAGTTAGGGCTAGAGTTAGGGTTAAATTTAGAGTAAGGGTTACGTTTAGGGGTATGGTTAGGTTTAGGTTTAGTTCCAGGGTTAGGGTTAGAGTTAGGGTTAGGGTTAAGGTTAGGGTTAGAGCTAGTGTTAGGCTTAGATTTAGGACTAAACCAGGGTTAGGGTTAAGGTTAGGGCTAGTATTAGGTTAGGATTATAATTTGTTTTAGGGTTAGGGCTAGAGCTAGGTTTAGAATTAGTGCTCAGGTTAGTGTTAGGGTTAGGGTAATGGTTAGGGTTAGGGCTAGGGTTAGCGTTAGTGTTAGGACTAGGTTTCATGTTCAGTTTAGGGCTAGGTTTAGGGTTAGTGTTATATTTGGGTGAGATTTAGGATTAGACCTAGGGTTGGGATTATGACTAGGGCTAACGTTAGGTTTAGGTTAGGGTTTAGGGTTAGGTTTAGGGTTAGGGCTAGGTTTAGTGTTACGGTAAGGTTTATGGATAGGTGCAGGGTTAGGGTAAAGTTTAGGGTTAGGGTTTGGCATAAATTTAGGTTTAGGGCTAGGGCTGGGTTTATGATGAGGTCTAGTGTTAGGGTAAGGTTTAGGGTTAGGTGTAGAGCTAGGGTTACAGTTTAAGGATAGGGTTAGTGTTAGGGTTAGGGTTATCGATAGGGCTAGCATTAAGTTTAGGTTTTGGGGTAGTGGTAGTATTAGGGTTGGGGTTGGGGTTATGGTTAGTATTGCAGTTAAATTTAGAGTCTGGGTTAGGTTTAGTGATAGGGCTAGGTCTAGGACTAGTGCGAATGTTAGGGTTAGGTCTAGGTGTAGGGATAGGGCTAGTGCTAGTGTTAGGGCTAGGGTTAGTGTTAGCTTTAGGACTAGTGCCAGGGTTAGGGTTAAGTTTAGGGCTAGGGTTATGGTTAGGGCTAAGATTAGGTTTCCATTTAGGTTTAGCTTTAGGTCTATGGCTAGTGTTAGGGTTAGGGCTAGGGTTAGATTTAGGGTTAGGGGTAGGTTTACGGTTAGGGTTGGTGTTAGGTCTAGGGTCAGGGATAGGGTTAGGGCTATGGTTAGGGTTAACTTTTGGGTTAGGATTATTGTTAGGGCTAGGGCTGGGGTTAGGGCTTGATGTAGGATTAAGATTATGTTTTGGGTTATAGTTAGGGTTAAGGCTATGTTTTGGGTTAGGATTAGGGGTACTGTTAGGTTTAGGGATAGGACTATGGTTAGGGTAAGGGCTACACATAGGGATTGGGTTTGGTCTAGGGTTAGGGCTAGGGTTAGGTTTAGGGTTAGGGTCATGGCTAGAGTTAGGGTTAGGGTTATGGTTACACTTAGGGTTTAGCATTATGTTCAAGGTTAGGATTAGGTCTAGGTCTAGGGCTAAGGTTATGGTGAAGTTTAGGGTTAGGGTTTAGACTATGGTTAGGGTTAGGGTTAGAGTTTAAGGTTAACTTTACCTTTAGGGTTAGGGTTTAAGATTAGGGTTAGCGTTAGGGTTCGGTTTTACAGTTAGGGTTAGGTTTAGGGTTAGTTTTTAGCATTAAGTTTAGGGTCAGGGCTATGGCTCATTTTAGGGCTAGGGCTAGGTTTAGGGTTAGTGTTACCATTAGGGTTGGGGTTAGGGGTAGTGCTAGGGTTAGGTTTAAGTTTAGGGTTAGGGCTATGTTTAGGGCTAGGGCTAGGGTTTGGATTAGATTTAGGGTTAGGCTTAGGTTTAGGGTTAGGACTATGTTTAGGTATAGGTTTAGGGATAGTCTTAGGGTTAGGGTTAGGGCTAGGTTTACGGTTCAGTTTAGGGTAGAGCTAAGGTAGGGTTAGGGTTAAAGAAGGGGTTAGGGTTATGGCTAGGATTAGGTTTAGGACTAGGATTAGGGTTATAGCTAAGGCTAAGGTTAGAACTAGGGCTAAGGTTATGGTTTGCATTAGTGTAAGGGTGAAGGTTAGGGTTTGATTTAGGTTTAAGTTTAGGGTTAGGCTAGGGCTAGGGTTAGGTTTAAGGCTCAGGCTAGTGTTATAGTTAGGACTAGGACTGGGCTGAGGGTTACCATTAGGGCAAGGGCTTGGGCTAGGTCTACTTTTATGACTAGGATTAGGGCTATGGTTAGGACTAGGAATAGGGATGGGGTCAGGATTAGGTTTAGATTTAGGGTTCCTGTTATGGCTAGAGTTAGGATTAGGGCTAGGTTTAAGGTTAAGGCACAATTAGGGTTAGGGTTAGGGCTTGTCATAGGTTTTGGGTTAGGGCTAGGGTTGGGTTTAGGGGAAATGTTATGTTTAGGGCTAGGGCTAGGCCTACAGCTAGGTTTAAGGGTTACATTAGGGCAAGGACTAGGGGTACCATTAGGGTTAGGGTTAGGGTAGGGTTAGGGCTAGGATTAGGCTTAGTTTTAGGGCTAAGGTTAGCATTAGTTTTAAGGTTCTGTTTAGGGGTAGGTTTAGGGTTAGGTCTATTTCGAGGTATAGGGTTAGGTTTTAGAGTTAGGGTTAGGGTTAATGTTAGGGTTAGGGCTAGAGTTAGGGTTAGTGCTATAGCTAGGGTTAGGACTAGGGCAAGTGTTTTCATGCTACGTCTAAGGGTAGGGGTAATTTAGAGCTATGGCCAGGGTTATGGTTAGTCTTAGGGCTAGGTCCTGCGTTATTTTAAGGTTAGGGCGAGCGTTAGGGTTAGGTTTAGTGTTAGGTTTAGGGCTATGCTTAGGGTTAGTACTAGGTCTAGGGTAGGTTTAGGAGTACAGTTAGATTTAGGGTTAGGGCTAGGGTTAGAGTTATTGTTAAGGGTAGGTTAAGGGTTAAGGTTAGGATTAGTGTTAGGGCTAGGGCTGGGGTTAGGACTCCTGCTAGTTTTAGGATTAGGATTAGGGTTACAGTTAGATTTAGGGTTAGGATTAAGGCTAGTTTTAGGTTTAGGTTTGGGGTAGTTAGGTTTAGTGTTAGGGCTAGTGTTTGGATTTGGTTTAGGGTTAGGGTTTAGAGTTAGCGTTTCGGGTTATGGTTAGCGTTTAGGGTTAGGGTTAGGGTTAGGAATACGGTTTTGTGTATGGTTTAGTGTGGTGCCCGCCCTGCCTGGTTTCAGGAGCCGTAACCCCCCGTGGCTAAAGCTGAGTGAGAAACCTCCCAGAACTGGGAGGCCTAAGGAGACAAAACTTATTTCCCTGAACATGGGCACTGCCTGCTCTGCTATTCCCTTCAGCTTGATTGGATAGTCAATGACGGGCAACCATTCTCTGAAAAGAATGGACCTAAG
>JAPYXV010002804.1:0-12811 GCA_028533065.1 Trachops cirrhosus
AATAAGAGGTGTACGAATAATGAAATAATGATAATACAATTATGCAATTACTTTCAGGTTCAAAGAAGAAAAAAAAAAAAAGGAAGGAACCAATCAGACGATGGAAGGAATAAGAGAAAAATTTGGAAAGTAAGGGAGCAGGGTCAAGACCAGGGTGACAGAAAGAGAAGCATAAAAAATTGATAGATCAAAAAATAATAGGAATGAAAAGATGAAAGGTTACTTTAAAATAATTAAAAGAAAACAAAAACAAAACAAACACACATAAAACAAACAAAAGAAAACAAAACAAAAAACACCTATTGTTGGTTTCAGACTGGCCAAACCGGTTTTCTAGCTGGCTTCAGCACACTGAGGGGTGACTGGGGACAGTTTTTCTCTGTTCCCGTTCAGGACTCAGTCAGCCTCTGGCATACTGTTTGTAGTGTAGGTGCGCGTTCTCCCCCCAGCTCGTCTGTTGCTTCCCAGAAGGGATCTGTCTGCCGGGGGTGTGGGTGCAGCTATATGTGTCCTTGGGAATTCACTGCCGTACGTTCTGATATCCCGCAGAGTGCCTGCTCCGTTTCCGGGTTCACGGGTGTGCACTCTCTGGGTCCCGAGGGGCGCCCACTTCTCCTACCTCCAGGGCCTGGGCCTCACAGGTCCCGCGGAGCGCCTGTGCCTTTTCCGGGTTCACGGGTGCGCACTCTCTGGGTCCCCAGGGGTGCCCACTCCTCCTACCTTCAGGGCCTGGGCCTCACGGGTCCTGGGGAGCGCCCGCGCCTTTTCCTTTTTCCATACTGTGGTTTCCGAGACTTTCACCAAACCATGCTCTCTCTTTGGGTTTTTCAATGTCCGCTACAATTTGTGATCTCCTATTTTCATTTATGACGTGATAATGTTAGCTCTTTGCTCTGTTCCTACCTAGAATGACTAGGATTTTTTTCCTGGTTGTGGGAGAGTAGAATCTGCTGCGTCCTACCACGCCGCCATCTTGGACCGACCTCCCCACTGTTCTTAACAAGTGCCTGGCTTTTCACAGAGTCCAATTTTCTAACCAGACTGGAGACTATCCAAGTCAGGGTCCGACATGTCCCAACTCTTCTCCCTTCTCAAGGTGTCACCTGGGGTCCCAGTTTCTCTGGTAATGACCTTGCCAGCGTCCACAGTCCCAGTAGGGGTACACCACCTTTGTGTGTCTCCCACTTTCTCTCTATTCCCTCCAGTGACTTCCAGCATTCAGGTCCCTCCTGGTGCTGGGCTTCCCTCCCTACTTTGGTAGAGGAGGGAGCTCGTGATCTAACAGTCCTCCCTGTATCCTGTGTCAGGCATCGGGTTGTGGGGGAGGGGAGGTAGTGTGCCACAGCAGCCTAGGTCCCTGCACAGATCCCAGGGACCTTAGCATCCCAATGCAATCTCCTCATCATCTGTTTTTCAATGTCCTCTACAATTTTTAGCCTCCAAACTTAATATAAGCTGGGATTCCATTGGCTGTTCTCTCTGTTCCTCAAAAGATTGGCTAGGTGCTCCATCCTGGCATAGGAATAACTGGGCTCCGCTCCTGCCTACCTTGCCACCATCTTTCTCTGCTCACACGTGGGTTGTTGACTTTGTGTAGGAAAGATTTCACAATAAAAGTCCAGGTGATTTTAAGAGTGTGTTTATTAAAGCTGGAGACAGTGAAACAAATTAAGGTCTTAAGATAGAATAAGCAACAGAAGCGAACTTAGGTAGGGCTGCTTTGGGTCTCTAAGAAATAGAAATCACAGAAAAAGAAGTGAGCTCACTGGAAAGTCAGAAAAAAGAGGGTCTTTGGAGACAGGTTCAGGAGGCAATTCCAGGATAAGCTGTGCTACCCATTGCTCCCTTGGTTGCAAGTCTCATGGTGGTCCCTTGGAATTTAGGAGAAGTACACCCATAGGGGAAGAATTGGGGGATGAGAGAGATGCAGAGGGTGGTTCTGAAAAACAGAGTGTGCCATGAATTCTTTGTATTAAGATATTTTTATATTTCTTTGGCTGCTGACCAGAATTCTACAGAAGATCTCAGGGTAGGGTCTTAACAGGATATTCATTAGCTTTTCAGGTGTGTTTTTCAATATGTTGATTCATCAAAATGTGTGTATAAAGGGATAAGGGTTATTTTTCTGGTTAGTTTTCTTTTTAAAGAATGTTACTGAACAGCAACTGGGACTGAGCCCAGTCTACATTGGGACAGTCTGGAGTGTGTAAACCACTTGTTCCTAAATGTCCTTAGTTAGGGAAGATAAAGCCTTATGATTTATTAGCTGGCTATAAATTGCTCAAATTTGAATCATTTAATTATTTTTCTGTTTTCTTTATTTCACCTGTGAAGAAATTTCCCTAGCTTCTCACTATTCTGGCTCAGTTAGACATTTATATAACATACAGAGTGATCACCCCAATAAGTCTGGTAACTATCCAACACTATTAATAGTTATTACAATATTAGTAATTATTGTCCTTATGCTGTACTTTATACCCATGACACTTTTTATAATTGGCAATTTGTACATCTTAAACTCTTGCCCCTTTTACAACCACACCCCAACCACCATGTCATCTGGCAATCATCAAAATGTACTATGGATTTATTAGTTTATTTTTATTTTGTTCATTTTGTTTTTTAGATTCTATGTATAATAGAAATCAATGGTATTTGTCTTTATTTGCTGACTATTTCACATAGCATATCTTCTATGTCTGTCCACATTGTTGCAGATGGCAAGATTTCACTCTTTTTATGGTTGAATCATATTCCATTATATATATTCTTTTTCATCCATTCTATCCATGGACACTTAGGTTGCTTTCATACATTTACTATTGTAAATAATGCTGCAATGAACATAGAGATGCACATGTCTTCAAATTAGTGTTTTGGGTTTCTTCAAAGTGAAATTGCTGGATCCTTCTTTGTCTCTTATTGTTACAGAACAGAGCCAAGGGAGGGGTATGATATACTATTACCAAAAGGACCCCCCACTAGGTTCACTATGCCTGCTGCCAGAGAAAAGATGTCTCTCAATGCCAGTGATTTGTGAAAAAGAAAGGAAATGTTTATTTAAAGCTATACAGACTTAAAGTACTGACCTAATGTCTTCATTAAGATATTAAAGTCTTTTAGGATACCCACAGATGCACACAGTCCTTCCTTCTCCCTCTGCCCTAATCTGGGGTACTGTATTTCAGGAAAAGAAACAGAGGTCCATGATTCAGGCTTCCGGCACCAACAGCTGTGTTGCTGCTGGGATCTCCAGGTAATCCAAAGCCATGTGGCACCTTCTCATGGCCCACCAGCAAGAGTCCTTTCACCCCTTTTCTTCCAGGCAAAGTCTCTCCTGCTTCCTAAGCCACGTGGCAAAAGGGAGCACCCCAAAGCCATGTGGTTCTCTCTGGCCAAAGCTGCAGAGGTCCCCACCCTGCCAAAGCTGCATAGTTCTCTCTTCAATGGCTGCTGTGTCTGGGTTTAAATCCCCATGACAATCTTCCTCTGCATCCCCATTTCCAACTCCTCCTACAATCAGTTACACCTGCCAGCATTCCCGTATCCTTCCAGCTTTACTGGACTGCCATAGTGAGTCTGGGCAGGCGTGGCCCCATGGCGTGGAGCCAATCATCTCCAAAGTCTTACGCAAGTGCTGTAACCAGGGGGAGCTGCCCCCAGTTACATCTTGGGTGGAAGTCACTTCCATCCCAGTGGCTCCAGTCATGGCCACATCTATTTAATATATCTATGAAACCAGTTAAAGGTTATAGATATGTTAAATGACCATTCCAGAGGTTAGCTGCAAAGCCATTGCTATACAAAATGGCTCTGCATGTTCCTGCTCCATGTGTCCCTTCCCCCAACTCACACCTGTGCGGGGGAACGGTGAGGACATCCTATATATCTAATATTTCCTGGACACCTTGAGTTCTGGACCCCATTCCAAATCCCTATTTGGGGACCCCCTCTTGGCTGCACCCTGTTATATTGTCACAGCCTTTATTTTAGGTATACTTTGTCTAATATAGTATTATTACATCAGTAAATTATTACAAAATTTCCTGTAATTTTCCATTACAGGAAAATTTTTCATTTTCCTTTTTATGAAATATCATTTTTTTATTTCTATACTTTCAAATAGTGTGTGTCTTCTGATCTGATGTAGGTGTCTTGTAGGCAGCATACATATGGGTCTTGCTTTCTTATCTATTCATCCATCCTGTCTTTTCATTGCAGCATTCAATCCATTTACATTTAAAGTAGTTATTGATAGATATGTAGTTATTTCCAGTTTATTGTTCATGTGTTTTATCTTTTTTCTTCCTCTCATTGGTTTGATGGTGATATACTCCTTAAGTCTTTTAGTTTATAAATTATATTTTATTGTTTGTGCTATTATAGTTGTGTCAGTTTTCCCCCTTTGCTCCCCTCTACCAAACCCCCTAACATCCTGAAACATGGGTGACAAACCCACGTGTGGCCCAGGATGGCTATGAATGAGGCCCAACACAAAATCATAAATTTATTTAAAACCTTTTTTTTTTTGCTCATCTGTTTTCATTAGTGTTTGTGTATTTAATGTGTGGCCCAAGACAACTCTTCTTCTTCCAGTGTGGCCCAGAGATGCCAAAAGTTTCAACACCCCTCCCCTAAAGCATTCCCTACACTGTTGTCCATATTCGTGGGTCATGCATATATGTTCTATTCCCTATGCTCTACTTTACATCCCCATGACTATTCTATAACTTCCAATTTGTATTTCTTAATCCCTTCACCTTTTTTGCCCATCATCCCACCCCACTCCCATCTGACAACCACCTAAACATTCTCTATATCTATTATTCGGTTTCAGTTCTGCTTGTTTGTTTATTTTGTTTTTTAGAATCAATTATTGATAGATATATATTTATTGCCATTTAATTGACCATAATTGTGATCTTCTTCTTTTTATAAAAGAAGAACCTTTATTTCATATAATACTGTTTTGTTGGTGTTGAACTCCTTTAGTGCTGAGTTGTCTGGGAAGTTCTTTATCTATCCTTTGATTCTAAGTGATAGCTTTCCTGGGTAGAGTAATCTTGGTTGTGGGGTCCTTGATTTTCATCACTTTGAATATTTCTTGCCAATCCCTTCTAGCCTCCAAAATTTCTTGAGAAATCAGCAGTCTTATGGAAGCTCCTTATAAGTAACAAACTACTTTTCTCTTGCTGCTTATAATATTCTTTCTTTGCCTTTAACCTCTGACATTTTATTTATGATGTGTGGGCCACTTTTGGTTCAAATGTTTGGAATTCTCTGTGCTTCTGTGACTTATATATCTATTTCCTACACCAAGTTAGGGAAGCTTTCTGTCATTATTTTTTTTCAAATAGGTTCCCAATTCTTACTCTCTTTTCCTTCCAGCACCTGCATGATGTGAACGTTGGTATGCTTGATGTTACCCCATAGGCTACTTACACTATCCTCATTATTTTTTATTCTTGCTGTTCTGGTTGGCTGATTTTTACTTTCTTGTATTCCAAAAATGTTGGCTTGATTCTCAGCTTCATCCACTCTTCTGTTGTTTTCCTATAAATTGTTCATTTCAGTTAATGTATCATTCATTTATGACTGTATTTTTGAATGCTGTTGACGTACTTAATGAGTTCCTTGAGCAATCTTATAACCAGTGTTTTGAATTCTACATCTAGATTATTGCTTGTCTCCATTTTGTTTAGTTCTTTTTCTGGAGTTTTGATCTTTTCTTTCATTTGAGCCATGTTTCTTTGTCTTCTCATTTGGGAAGCCTCACTGTGTTTGTTTTATGTATTAGGTAGAGCTCCTATACCTCTCAGGATTCGTAGACTGGCCTAATGTAATAGATGTCCTGTAGAGTCTGGTGGCACAGCATCTGCTATTATCCAAGCTGGGTACTCCAGGAGCATCCATAGTGTAGGCTCTGTGTACCCTCCTCTTGTAGTGGAGTCTTGACTGCTGTTAGCATGTCCAAGGTCAGCCACCGACTATGTTCTCTCCAGGGTCACACAGCATAAGCTACAAAGTGATCTACAGATCAGTGCTACTTTTCTGGGCTTGGAGGAGGCCAAGAAAGGCCAAGCTGTGACAGCAAGCTAGTGCTAGTGCTGGTCCTGGGGCAACTTAGCAAGTGGTCACTCGCTGAAGCCATATGCTGCTTGTTTGAGAGAATTTAGGAAAATCTGAAGCATGGGCAAAGACAAGCCGTTATATGGGAAAGCCACTGGAAACAGCTTGGTTGGGCCTGAAAGTTAGGTGGAGCACGGTTCAGGGTATCACCCAGTGTGGCAAGCAGTGTGAGCCAGGTTGATTAATATCAGGTATGTGTCTGCCTACTGACTACTGACTCTGTGGCTGGAGGGCTCGGAAAAAGAACAGTGGCCTCTGCCAGCACTTCTGTCTGGGAGAAAACTGCCCCCAAGATTTTGCCCTGATGCCAAAAAATTTAGTTTCTCCCCTTATGTTCTGATGCCTTTCAGTCTTCTGCCCCTATGCTGGAGCTCTGAGGGAGTGAGTCCAGGTAAGTCTGTGGATGGGCCCTTTCAGAGGAACTTCCTGAGACTCCAGAATTTTCTGTCTTCTGCAGCCCAAATCTCCACTGGCTTTTTACAGCCAGAAGTTAAATGGGCTTATCTTCTTGGCACTGGAACCCTGAGCTGCAGAGCCAAGTGTGGGGCTGGGATCCCCCACTCCTGAGATGACCTTCTTGATATTTATCCACCACAGGTGGGTCAAGAAAAGCCTGTTACATGTGTCCACTTCTCCTATGAGTCTCAATGTGGTCTCTTCTTTAACTTTGTAATTGGTTTCTTCTTTAATTCCATAGTTGTATGACTTCCATTCAGCTCAGTTTTTGGTGGTTCTGAATGATGGTTGTTCTATAGTTTAGTTGTAATTTCATTGTGGTTGTGCAAGAAGGTAAGTTGTGTTTACTTATGCTACCATCTTGACTGTAAGTCCTTTTTTAGCTTTTTCTTGTCTGGGAAACTCTCTCTCTCTGTTCTTTGGTTTTATTTATTTTTAAATTAACTTTAGAGAGAAAAAAAGGAAGGGAGAGAAAGAAAGAGAGAAGCATCTGTTTGTTGTTCCACCCCTTCATGCATTCATTGATTGATGCTTCAATGTGCCCTGACCATGTACCAAACCTACAACCTTGCTGTAATGGAATGACTGTCTAACCAACTGAGCTTCCCAGCCATGGCTCCTGTCCTTTCATTTTAAATTATGGGCTTCTGGGTAGAGTAATCTTCATTATATGTCCTTGCATTTTATCATTTTGAATATGTTGCTCCAATCCCTTCTTGCCTGGAATGTTTCCGTTGAGAAATCAGCTGACAGCCCCATGGGTGCTCCTTTGTGGGTAGCTAGCTGCTTTTCTCTTGCTGCCTTTAAGATTCTCACTTTGTATTTCACCTTTAGAATTCAAATTATGATATGTCTTGGTGTGGGCCTCTTTTGGTTCATCTTTTTGGGACTTTCTGCAGAAGTTATCAGAACTTCTTTTCCTGATACTGGAACCCTGTGCTGGAGATACTTGTGTGGGGTTGGGACCAGTCTCTGCAGCCAAGATATCACTCCTGATTTTTCACTGGTACACATGGGTGTGAAGCTAGTGCCCTCTGAGTCTCTGTCCCTCCTACCAGTCTCAAGGTGGTTTCTTCTTTTTATTCTTGGTTACAGGACTTCTGTTAAGCTTGACTTCAGGTGGTTTCTGGTGATGGTTGTTCAGTTGTAATTTTGATGTGGCTCTGGGAAAATCTGAGCCCTGCATAGTTATCTACTCTACCATTTTGACTGAAAGTCTGTATAATCCCTATAACACGCTGCTGAAATTGGTCTATTAGTAGTTTGTTAAGTAATTTTGCATTTGAGTTTAGTATTGTGGTAATGATGGCCTCATAAAATGAGTTAGGAAAGCGTCATCATTTTTCATTTCTTTTTGAAAATTTTGAGGAGGATTTTGTTTGTTCTTTAAATGTTTGATAGAATTCATCAGTGAAGCCATCATGTCCAGATCTTTCCTTTGTCAGGAAATTTTCAGACAAAATATCTGACCAGTTATATGCTTGTTCTAATTTTCTAGTTCTTCATAATTTTATTTAGGTAGTTTTTGTGTTTCTAGAAAGTTGTCCATTTCATCTAGATTATTCAATTTGTTGGTTTACCGCTGTTCATAGTATACTCTTATAATGCTTGTTATTTCTCTAGAACTGGTAGTAATGTCCCCCTTTCATTTCTGATTTTAGTAATTTAAGTCTTTTCTCTTTTTTAGTCCATCTAGCTAGCAGTTTATCAGTTTTAATGATCTTTTCAAAAAAACAACAGTTGGTTTTATTGATTCTCTCTATTGTTTTTCTATTTCTATGTAATTTATCTCAGCTCTAATTCTTTGCTATTTGCTTCCTTCTACTAGTTTGGGTTTAGTGTTTTTTAAAATTTCTTAAGTTGTAATGTCAGATTATTAAGTTGAGATCTTTTTTGTTTTTTATTTTATTTTATTTTTGTAGAGAATAAACTTTTTATTCACTCTCCAAGGAAGGAGAGGGCCATGGTGTGGGGAGTTATACCAGTTTCTTTTTTTGTTTTTGAATGTAAGCATTTATAGCTGTAAATTTACCCCTGATCATTGCTTTTGCTGTATCTCATAAGTGTTGGTAGGTTGTGTTTTAGTATTGATTTGTCTCTTAGTATTTTTTTATTTTTCTCATTTTTTATCCATTGGTTGTTTAAAATGTGTTGTTTAATTCCCAAAATATTTGAATTTTCCAATTTTCTTTCTGTTGAACTGATGAACTCCTTTAACTTGACCTTATGTGAGAAGCACTGTATCTGCTCTTCCATTCTAAATGAAAGTTTTGCTGGGTAGAGCAATCTGGGATGTAGGTCCTTGCCGTTCATGACTGGGAATACTTCTTTCCAGCCCCTTCTTGCCTGCAAGGTCTCTTTTGAGAAAGCAGCTGACAGTCTGATGGGAACGCCTTTGTAGGTTACTATCCCCTTATCTCTTGCTGCTTCTAGGATTCTCTCCTTCATTTTTACTTTGGCTAATGTAATTATGATGTTCCTTGGTGTGTCCCTCCTTGGGTCCAACTTCTTTGGGACTCTCTGAGCTTCCTGGACTTCCTGGAAGTCTATTTCCTTTGCCAGATTGGGGAAGTTCTACTTTATTATTTGTAACGTCTTTTTGTGGTGAAAGAATATACTTTATATAATATATATCTTTAAACTTTCTTGATACTTAATGTGTGGCTTAACATATGATCTGTCCTGGAAAATGTACATTTGAGAAGCATGTGTATGCCATTGTTGTTGCATAAAGTGTTCTGTATGTCTGCTAGACGGAAATCATTTAAGGTATTTTTAAGGTCTTCTGTTTTCTTACTTATCTTCTGTCTAGTTGATCTATCCATTATTGAAAGTGGGATACTGAAGTATCCATTGTGGAAAACTGTCTCTTTCTCTTTTTTACTTCTATCAGTTTTTTGTTTCATACCTTTTAGGGCCTATCATTAGGTTAAACGTGTTAGTAATTATTAGATGTTGCTATTGAAACTTTGATTACTATTTAATAATTTTTGTCCCTTTTGAACTTTTTCATTTAAATTCTATTTGATCTGATATTAGTATTTACACCAGCTTAACTTCAATAACAAAAAAAAAACAGTTATTTTACAGCTCCATTTCTACTCCTTTTGGTTGTTGATATTACAAAATTACACCTTTATATATTGCATGCCTCAAAATATAAACTAATAATTCTTTTAAATGTATTAGTTTCTTAAATTATGAGGACAACAAACTGTATAATCACAAATCAAAACTATAATAATGCTAGATTTGAGACTAGAAGTTGTTTTTTAAATGTATTAGTTCCTTAAATCACGTACAATACAAAAAAGTAGCGTTAACTGTTATAACAATAATGCTAGATTTTGTAATTGTTCATATGTTTACTTTTTTTGAGGTGTTTATTTCTTCATATAGCTTCATGTTACTGTCTAGTGTCATTTCATTTTATCCTGCAAGACTGCTTTGAGCATTTCTTATATGGCAAATCCAGAGTGGTAACAAACTCCATCAGCTTTTGTTTATCTGGCAGAGTCTTAATTTCACACTCACATATTAAAGACAGTTTTGCAGGATATAGAATTTTAGTTGATAGGTGTTTTTCATTCTTTTGTGTTTTTATTAGCACTTTGAATATGTTAGCCCATTGCCTTCTGGCCTCCAAAGTTTCTGATGAGAAATCTACTCACAATCTTTTTTAAAAAAAAATTTAATTTATTTATTTTTAGACTGAGGGGAAGGGAGGGAGAAAGAGAGAGAGAGAAACATCAATGTGTGTTTGCCTCTAGTGCTGCCCTCCATTGGGGTCCTGGCCCACAACCTAGGCATATGTCCTGACCAGGAATTGAACCAGCAACTCTTTTGCAGGCAGGCACTCAATCCACTGAGCCACACCAGCCAGGGATATTGTTTGTTTTAATTAGCACTTTGGATATACCAGCTCATTGTCTTCTGGCCTCCAAAGTTTCTGATGCGAAATCTACTCACAGTCTTAATGAAGATTTCTTTTTGTGATGAGTCATTTCTTTCTTGCTGCTTTCAAGATTCTCTCTTTTTCTTCCTTTTGAAAGTATGATTATGATGTACCTTATTGTAGGTCTTTTGAGTTCATCTTGGAATTTGTTTAGTTACTTGCATGTTTGTACTCATGTAATTCATCAAATTCAAGGAGTTTTCAGCCATTTTTCTACAAATATTCTCTCTGTTCCCTTTCCTTTCTTCTTCTTCTGGGACTCCCATAATGCATGTATTGATCTGTTTTATGGTATGCAAGAGGTGCCTTAGGTTCTATTTATCTTTCTCCACTTTTTTAATTTCTGTTCCTGAGACTTAATAAATTCTGTTTCCCTATGCTAACATTTAGTGATTTTTTGTTCTACATTCTCAAATCTATCTTTGAATCCTGCTAGGAAATTTTTCATTTCAGTTACTATATTTTCAGTTCCAGACTTTTTTTCTTTTCCTTTCATTTCCCCCCCATTTTTATTGAATTGATTGGGGTGAAACTTGTTAACACAACTATACAGATTTTAGGTGCACAATTGCACAAAACATTATCTATATACACTGTATTGTGTGTTCACTACCCCAAGTCAAGCCTCCTTACAACCCTATATATTACCACAACCCAAACCTCCAAATCTTTCCATTGTTCTGCCCCCTGTAATCACCACATTATTGTCTGTGTCCGTGAGTTTCTTCTCTTTTTTCTTTTTGGCTCAATACTTCCACCACCACCCCCATTACACCCATTCCCCCAACCTCCACCTTGGAAGCTGTCAGTCTTCTCTCCATCTATGAGTTTATGTATATTTTGCATGTTAGTTCATTTTGATCATTAGATTCCACATATGAGTGAAATGAAATAATACTTGTCACTCTGTGACTGGTTTATTTCACTTAGCACCACACTCTCCAGATCCACCAGTACTGTCACAAAGGGTGACGTTTTCTTTTTTTTTAACAGTCAAGTACTATCCCATTATGAAAATGTGCATCTTTTTTATGCACTAATCTACTGATGTACACTTGGACTTCTTTTAAATCTTGGATACTATAAATAATGCTACAATGAACATAGGGGTGTGTATATTCTTTGAACTACTGTTTCATGTTCCTTTGGGTGTATTTGGCTAAGCTGAATCACTGAGTCACAAGGTTTGTTTTTCAATTTGTTGAGTTAACTCCATACTGTTTTACACAGTGGCTACTCCAAGTATCATTTTCACCAACAGTGCAAAGGGTTCCCTTTTCTCCACATCCTCATCAACACTTGGTATTTTTTCATTTATTAATGAAAGCTATTTTGAGAGGTGTGAGTTGATTTCTCACTGTACTTTTGATTAGCATTTCTCTGATAATTAGGGATATTGAGCATTACTTCATATTAATATTGGCCATCTGTATGTCCTCTATGGATAATTGCCTATTCAGGTTCATTAGCCACTTTTTAAAGATATTTAATTGTTGCCCTAGCTGGTGTAGCTCAGGGGATTGAACATGGGCTGCTAACTAAAGGGTCACTGGTTCAATTCCCACTCAGGGCACACACCTGGGTTGCAGGCCAGGTCCCCAGTGGGGGCCACATGAGAGGCAACCACACATTGATGTTTCTCTCCCTCTCTTCCTCCCTGTGCCCTCTCTAAAAATAAATAAAATATTTAAAAATATATTTAATTGTATATGCTATTACAGTAGCCCCACTTTTTCCCCCTCCACCCCTCTCTACCCAGGGCAATCCCCACTTCCATAGTCAGTCCCTTCACAGTTGTCCAAGTCCATGGGTCCTTCATATATGTTCTTTGATTAATCCCTTTAACTTCTTTCATTTAGTCACTACCTCACCCTCCTCCTCTTACAGCTGTCAGTCTATTCCATGGTTCTATATCTCTGGTTCTATTTGCTTATTAGCCTGTTTTGTTCTTTAGATTCCTCTTATAAGTGAAATCATATTTTATTTGCCTTTCATTGACTGCCTTATTTCACTTAGCAAATAGTCTCCAGTTCCAACCATGCTCTCACAAAAAGTAAGAATTCCTCTTTTCTGCTGCATAGTATTCCATTGTGTAAATGTACCACAGTTTTTTTTTTAATTTTTATTTTAGTTTATTCAGAACAGTTTCTACCCTTTATTCCCATTCCAGCCCACCCACCCATTCCTCCCCTCCTCCCTCCCCTTTCCAACCCCCATAGTTTTGTCCATGTGTCCTCTATATTTGTTCCTGTAAACCCTTCCCTTCTC
>JAPYXV010002805.1:0-12810 GCA_028533065.1 Trachops cirrhosus
GCACATATACAGGTCATGTTTTCTTATCCATTTAGCTACCCAGTGACTTTTGATTGGAACATGTAATCCATTGACACTTAAGGTGATTATTGATAGGTACTTATTCATTGCCAGTTTACTTCCTTCATACCTGTGTTCCCCTCTCTCTCACTCTTCTTCTTCCTCTTCTTAAAGCAGTCCCTTTAGCATCTCTTGCAATGCTGGTTTGGTGAAGGTGTATTTTTTTAGGTTTCTTTTGTTCGGGAAGCTCCTTATTTCACCTTCCCTTTTAACTGAAAGGCTTGCTGGTGGAGTAGCCTTGGTTGCAGGCTTTTGCTTTTCATTACTTGGAATATTTCTTGCCATTCCCTTCTGACTCATAATGTTTTTGCTGAGAAATCAGCTGCCAGCCTTATCAGGACTCTCTTTTATATTACTTCCTGTATCTCCTTTGCTGCCTTAAGATTCTCTTTGTCTTTAAATTTTGCAATTTTAATTATGATGTGTCTTGCAGTGGGCCTCTTTGGGTTCCTCTTGCTTGGGACCCTCTGTGCTTCCTGAACGTATGAGGTCTTTCCCCTCTCCAGGTTAGGGAAGTTTTCTGTCATTATTTTTCAAACAGGGTTTCTATCCGTTGCTCCTTTTCTTCTCCTTTTGGTGTTCCTATGATTCAAATATTGTTGCATTTCTTGTTCTGCAGTTCCCTTAAGCAATCTTCACATATTTTGAGTCTTTTTTCATGCAGCTGCTTTGCCTGGGTATTTCACTCTACCTTGTCTTCCACTCACTAATTAAGTCCTCTGCTTCATCTAGCCTGCTTGTAATTCTTTCTAGTGTATTTTTTAATATCATAAATTATATTATTCATTTCTTCCTGGTTCTTCTTTATAGTTTCTATTTCTTTTTTCATACTGCTGTAGTTCCCGCCCAGTTCCTTGAAGTTGTCAGTGAGTTACTTGAGCATCCTTATAAGCATTCTTCTGAATTCTATATCTGATACTTTGCTTGCCTTCATTTAATTTGCTTTTTTACTGGTGAGTCTTCCATTCCTTTCGATTGGAGGTTCTTTCTTTGTCTGCCCATTTTAGGTGACTCTTTTTGTTTGTTTCTGTGATTCTAGATGCTCTGCTTTGCTAGCTGACTTCATAGGTTGAACTTCTGTGGTAGGGTTTCTGTGGGACTCAGTATTGCAGTCTCTTTGATCTCCTTGTCTGGATGCTCTAGGGTGGCCCTTCTTCCATTTCTGTGGGCTTTCTGCTTATACTTGGGCTTTACCTGTTGGTGGCTCCTTTATTGGTGGGTTCTCCCCTCCAGCAGGTTTACTGGTATTCACAACACCTACCTTATCTTATATAGGTTGTTATATAGGTGTTGGTTAACAAAGCAGTATTATCAGACAAACTTATGCCAGCAATAAGAACCCCCCTACCACATCAGCAGCCTCAACCACATCTGAACTAAGATTAGTAAAAGTGAAGTGAGATTGTGGATATTATCAGGTAGGACAAAGGGAATATGAGATGATTCAAAGAGGAGAAAATATTTTTGTATGGTAAGTAGGAGGAGAATTGATAAGACTTGGGAAAAAACTGAAGTGAAGAAAGGGAGAGAGCAAAATTTACAATGTAAGTAAAACATGAAAGGATGATGGGAACAATGGGGTAGGAAGAGGGAAGAGTATATGATGAGGTTTGAAGAAAAATTGAAAATGTACTTGACCAATAGAAGCAAAATTGCAGAAAAACCACAGCAGGGTCGATAGGAAAGACAGCTGAATGGAGTTAAACAAAGGTAGAATGGTAATAAGAATATTGTAAAAAAGCAAATAATGAATTTGAGATGTCTACAGTAAAGAAAAATGATTTTGAGAGGATGGGGGAAGCAAACTGATGCAGAAACTGGCCCGCAGTGTCCATGGCGTTATGGATGAGACACAAGATAAATTCACATGGACTACCGAGTCCTGTGGAGGAAAAGGGACGGCACAGCTACTCTCTTAAGGAGAGAGCACCTTGGAGTGGCCTGGCCACTCTCTCAAAGGAGAGAGCCCTGATCCTTGCCTTGACAGGTTTTTATTGGCTTTCAGTTTGCACAGGAATACAGGTAAAGCTCATTAATCATTTTCAGGCAGTAAGGATCAAACAATAGATAGCATACAAAGAACTATGAGGGCTTATTCTGAGTCAGGGTCTGTTAACTAAATGGCTGTAAAATTTTGGGAAACAAACTCATTTTCTGCTCCGAGCCTTATCATTTGATTGAGAGTGTTCTTAGCAAAGCAGGTTTCACAGGATTTTACATATTCTTTCTCAGGCCTGATCACCTGGGGAACCCGCCCTTTCCAGCACAGGGCTGCACCACCCTCTGTCATTGTTTCAGGCTTAAGTCAGGCAGGGGAAGCAAGGAAGCCAAGAGATTAGGAGACTTCTCTCAGACAGAATGAGGACTCAGGCTATGTCAAAGCCAAGGGGTGAGGGTCCATCACCTCCTTTCTCCATAGCCCCCCCAAGTCCTTCCCTGGGGCCTCCCTGTGATTGTGCCTGTCTTAGGTCATTCCCCCCTTGGGGAATCTTACCCATTATTGGCTAACCAACCAAGCATTAGGAACCAGGCAGGGTAAAGAAAAGGGAGCAGAAGTGGTGCTCCTGCCAGGGAGATAAGCTTTGTCTCTTTAGTGGCTTCTGGTCCAAAGGTCACTCACTCAACCTTAACCATGGGGGGCAGTTACACCTTCTGAAACCAGGCAGGGTGGTTTCCAACAGCAAACTAATAAGAGTAAGAAGTTAAGCCCAGGTTGAGAGAGGGGAATCCAAGAAAAAAAGAGGAGCGAGAAAACAATGAAATAAAATTCCTCACTCAACTGATCAGGGGAAGAGCAAAGGCAAGGTGGAGTAAGACAGTGGGAAAATATTCTATGGGATTTAAAGTAGAAGCAAGTATTGAACAAATAGGAGTTCCTTTGGAGAAGCACAGCAATAACTGATATTTCACCCAACTACCCACTGTTTATAAAGTGGAAAAAGAAACAAGACTCATTTCAAGGGAAAAAGGATGTGAGCTGACTTAATAAAGAAGAGTGCTTATGTGAAGTTAGATGGAGGAGAAATAGTGAGAGTAAGGGACAGAAACTTGGAGTAGTGTGAGAGAAAAAGTTTGCAACAGTAATAGAGCTCAGGGAGATGGCAGAATGGATTAAGACTGGGGAAGGGTGTGTGTGGGATTTGGAATAACAATAGTATGATAAGAAATATATAATCTGAATTAAAAGTATAAAAAATAAAAGACCAAGAGTGGTGTGTTATGTGGAATACGATTAAATTTGTATAAGAAGAAAAAGTAAAAGAAGAAAAATTAAAATACAATATGAAAGGGAGAATAAAAATATCAAAAAATAAAAACAAGCAAAACAAAATAAACTAAATAAATGGAAAGAAAAATTTAAAAAGTGCATGTCTGGAAGGATAACAAAGTGATATTTGTTTCAGCTGTTGGTGTTTGCCTTCTGACTTCTTTCGGGATCCACCTCTGGTTTTCTCACAATCCAGGTGTTATGGTCTTACTCTTGACCATAATAAAATAAAATAAAAATAAATAAAAATTTTTAAAAGGCCTCCTGCTGATTTTGCAGGTCTGCCTAGATCCTGCAGGCAGATGGGGGCTGGGATCCGTTTTTCCCCTTTCCTGTGGTACCGCATGAATGGTGGCTCAGTCTGGGCTATAATAAACACAGGTGCCCAGTTTCTAGCCCACACCCTCACAGTACTGTGAAGCCTGCACTATCCACTCTGCACATTTGTGCCAGGCTGGCACAGACAGTCCACCTCATTTTGCACCCTTTTGATTCGTCCAAGAGGTGTACTGAGTGGGAACAAATCCCACCCACCCTCTTCTTTCTCTGTTGGCCTGGCCACTGCGCGTTCTCGCAAGGGCTCAGTTCCCCTATTGGAAGAAGTCTCTCTGGGTGCCACTGCCTCTCTGATCCCCTGCTGCCCTCCTTTATTCAACCCCTGAGTGCCCTGAATGGGAGCAAATGGTGCCTACACTCCTTCGTTGCTGCACTGGCAAGACTGCTCTACACAGGAGCTAAATTCCACTTTTGAGAAAAGTTCCCAGGTGCTGCCGGCTGCAATGAACAAGCACCCAGCTTTTCACACAGTCTAACTCTCTGACCAGTCCAGACTCTATCTGGGTCACAGCCAATCGCAGCCCATCTCTTCTCCCAGCTCCAAGCGTCTCCTCGTTCCCCAATTTCTCTGGTACTATACCAGCTGGCCACCACTGCCCCAGCCAGTGTGCACCACCAGCAGTGTGTCACTTACTGCCTTTTTATCCCTAAAGTGGCTTTATATGTCCAGGAATCTCCTGGAAGGGGTCTGGGACGTCCCCACTCTTGGGAGGGAGGGAGCCGCTAAGTTGCCACACAGCTCTCCTCCAGTGCTCCCAAGTCAGCCATGGTCTCTGGCGCAGTGCCCAGGGACCTTCTCGTTGGCCTACAAAATCTCCTTACTGCCCTTTTTTGAGTGTCCTCTGCACACTTTGGCTTCCAAACTTCATATCAGCTGGGATACTGTTGGCTGTTCACTCTGTCCTTCAGAAGATTGTCTAGGTGTCCCAGTTGGGTGCACAAGCAAATGGGTTCAGCTACCACCTACATTGCGACCACTTTCATTGCCCTGGAATATTCTGATTTTTGAGCCACAATAAAATCATAAAAGGGAGCTATAAGATTTTTTTACAGAATCTGAGATATACTTAATTTTTAACGTTCACACTAAATTTTAAAGTTATATTGACACTTCAACTTGGTTTATATTTTAATAGAATTTTATGTATTCTTGATATGGAGGAAAGCATCATATTTTACAAATGTACATGTTTGCTAAAGTTGCTCTTTTTTCTTTTTAAAATGAGATCATATGTTAAGTGATCACTATGTTCCCAAATGGAAATCAGTAGAACAAGTGGTTTTGTGACAACCACAAATAATAAAATTAGTTGCATGGGTAATCTAGTAGATTGTAGACAATTTAATAATCATTATTGTTATAATAATTATTATAATGCCATTTTAATTAAAGCCAGTTGATTGGAAAACAAATTGATTACATATATCAAGCAAAACAATATGTGATTGAAACACCTTGAGCCATTGCATTTCCTTACATAAAATTCTCACTGTGGTCTACAAGTTCTGTTGGGTTCCATCTCTCCGCACTTTCCCAGTTCTCATTGCACATCAAGAGCACCTTTCCCTCTTAACCCCAGTCAGAGCAGCCTCACTCAGTCTTCTCTGTGCGTTGTACTCTTTTTGTTTTTAAGAAGCTTCAAGTACCCTGTCAGCCAAGTTCTTCCCCTGCTGCTTTTTCATTAACTCTGACTTATTCTCATCTTATATCAAGGTCACTTTTCATTGACATTATCTCTAACCCTCCAAACATGGTTAGATTCTTCCCTTCTTTCATGGTGTTCATATGTTTCTTCCAGCCACTTATTTTTGTGCTTATTAATATCTGTCTTGCCTACAAAATAATAAACTCCTTATGGGTAGGGACCATATATATATTTCTCATTATTTTATCCCTAATACTTTGCCTATCATAGACCACCTACACACATTTATTACATGAAAGACTTAAAATTTAGCCTCCAAATGGCAGGCATCCATATAATTCTCAACTTATAAATGAATTCATTCATTCATTACCTCTAGTAAATCCAAGCACTAGAAATCATTACATCATATTTTTGTTGGCCACGTTAAACTAGTTATACAAAATCAATAGTAAAAGGAAAATGACAAAATTTATGTTCAAGGGAACAGTTTAACTCAATTTGTAGAGCATGTAAAGACTGACTGCTCCATTCTCTGTTAATATTCATTCCCATCTCTATTACCTGTGGGGAGTGACTATTCCTATACATAAGCTGAGGACAAAGTTGTGCAAGTAAGTGTTTTAGTTCTGAGTATGTGTGTGTGTGTGACATTGGATCCATCAATCAATCATCTGAATAAAGAAAGCTCTTGCGGCAATTTTTAAAAATAATTTGTACGTTTATTTGTGAAACTCAGAAACTCCCATAGCAGTCAGCACATAAAAACTAATCAATTCCTGTTTCCCTCTCAAGATCTTAATGCTTCCTGAGTTTTATTATACTGTGGAGCTATTGTGGTCAGAGTAAAGTAAGATGCCCAATCAGGCCACAGCAGCCACACTGGTACCAGATCTCTTTTGGAGAAAGGAGTGAAGATGATACGGCTCCTGCACCATGTTTAAATGCGATTGATCATTAACATTTTATAATGAAGAGAATCTTTGTAGAACTATGGAGTTGGGAAACATGCCAAAACAGCCTAGTTCCTCATGATTTAAAAGTGAATAAGGGAAGGTAGCATGGGGAAGTAGGATTTCCTTAAAATCATAAGATCTAATTGAATTCCTAGGTTCACTTCTTAATAGTTGCATGATTTGAAGTCCATTTTTTTACCTCTCTGAACTTTACTTAACTTTATGTGTTAAGAGGGAAATATAGAAATGACCTCACTTGGTTCTACTAAAAACAAAAACAAAAACAAACAAACAAAAAACCTTAATGCCTACTCTTTATTGAGTACTATGCCAAATACATGTTCCTATAAATTTCATCTAAACTTCCTGTAAAGTGATACTAACATCCTCAGCTTACAGTTAGGAGCAAGGAAGTCAAAGTAAAACAACTATCTCTGAAAGTGAATGGTATGGAATGAAGTCTTTTGGAGCCTCTATCAAGGTTTGGAGATCCTGTTTTGCTGTTGCCACAGCTTCTGAAACTTCAGACCACAAAATCACAGCAATCCCAAACCAAGAAATTCTCAGTGAGTCTGACATTGGCCCGCAACATTGCTTGCTTTAAGTAATGCATCGTTGTGGTTGTTGTCATGGGAGGCTCCCCTGTGATTCCTTATCCACCAGATTCGAATTCAGTTTCTCCAACATGATGTAAATAGGGCAGGGGCTCTCTATGAATGTGAGTATCATTCACAATCATAATGTGAATGATATCCTTCTACCTGCAGGTTATCATTCTGGAGAAATTGTAGAATTGATTTTTTTAAATATTTAAATAAAAATCGTGTATGTCCTTTGGATTTTGAGAGGCCGAGTTCATCGTATGTAAAAGTGTTTGGAGTTCAAGCATGCTGTCTTCACAATGCCTGTTTGCCTGCATATTCACACTGTCTGGCCCAGCAGAGACAACATATGCGACAGGAGAAGCACAGAGTAGGAGAACAGTGAGTTCGGTTCCCTCTGGGGAAAATTACAACATCGTTGTAAAAGTCTGATCCCAATGCTTTCACATAGAAATTACTGAGAGCACACATCAGACACCAGACTAATATATTCAGGAGAGAAGATTCTGTCCTAAATGTTAGGACACCTGGTTGTAAATCTCATTTCTACCACTGATTAGCTGTGTCACTTAGTCCAGAGTCAGAAAACTGCAGCTTATTTCCTTATCGTATCTTTCTAGCCCACCTCCCAGAGTGTATCATTAAGTTCAAATGAAATAGTATGAGAAAATGGGCCAAGAGTATGATTCTCATAGTATTGTTTTGATTTCACATAGTGAACTCTTTTTGTTATACATAATATTTTCCAAAACATTTTGTGAAGAACACAGTTTTATAAGAAAGGTAATGGAAGTTATTTTCATAAATGGCTTTGTGTTCAAATATGTTTGGAATTTTCTGGTTTAAACAAAGTTATCCTCTTACCTGAAGACTTTTCAGACCCTCTAATGAGCTAAGGTAAATCTTCAGAAAGGGAGAATTCACTTCAACACTTTTTGAATTTTATTTAGCCTCATACCTCTTATCTTCTATGGTTAGTACTATACAGAACACATTTGGGAACTTTAGATTTTTTTGGAAAATGAATAAATACTATGTTGAGGTATGGATTTTTAGATAAAACTTTTTATATGCATTACAATAATGGTTACAACACACTGAGTATTTTCTATGTGCCAAAAGCTGAGCTAAATGTTATAAACCTTGTAACATGATTTAAACTACTCAACAATCATTTCAATTGCATGTCTTATCTCAATCTTATATGTGTGGGAAATGAAGCTTAGAGGAGTTAAGTGACTCAAGACCAATATTTACATCCAAACTGAAGTTCATGCCCTTGTTCACTATTGATCCTTTTTTTGAATGACTGGATGTATGAGCCACATAATCATATATGAGACATATTTTGAACAGAACAGAGAAATTCTGTGCAAACTGATAGAAGTTAGGAAGGAGATTCTACCTGTTTCTCTGGCAAACCAAAGCTTCCACTGAAAGAAGTTATCCAACTCATTGATCAGAATCATGGACATCCCCTGAGTCCACTGGGACCACTTCTGAGTTATCTGCCCTCAGCCAGGTTTGAATCAGTCTGGTGCTCAAGCCCAACCTTACCTTCCTCTTCTCCATATTGTTTAGTCTCTCATCATAATAAGAAGCTAAAGCAGAACCTGCCTCTTTAAGGTAGACCTGCCTACATGTCTCTTTCATTTTTATATTTTATATGCCTGTAATCAGGATGAGTAGATAAGCTCTAGTCTATGCACATAAGAGTAGGGCAAAAGACAGGAGAGTCCCTGAGAAGCTTCAAACCTATGCCAAGTGTTCCAATATAGTTCTATCAGAATTCATACTTGTAGGTTAAATGAGTAACCACAGCATCATCAAAGTACAATGAGAAATGGCTGAACCTCAAACAGAGAATATTGAGATAAAAATTAATTGTTCAGGAATATATATGTAACTCAATTCAACAATAACATGAATACAAAATTTCTGAATTTGGTATTTTTGGATCTTTTTTTATAAAATGATCTAATTGTATTTTATCCAAATCAATTTGATAATTTCTATAACAAATTATTTAAGAAAATTGGTGTGAACCATAAAACAAGATGAGTCAATATTATCAAATCGCCTGAAACATGACAAATGTATCTATCTTTGATCTTGTCATAAAATCAAATTTATAATTCAGTCATATTAGAAAGACATTGAGTGTAGAATTATTCCACTAGTAAGGTTGATCTACTCCTGTCAAATAGCTTTGATCAGCAGTTTTCATATTTTAAAAAATAAAAAATCACTTTTTAAAAATAATGACACTTGGGGGAGATGAGCTGTGGGAATGGGGGGATGGGGCTGGGGTGAGCAAGGGGGAAAAGGAGGGACAACTGTAATCTGAACAACAATAAATTTTAAAAAATAATGTTTTATAGGAAACTCTCTATATAAAGCAGAAAGAAAGAGAACCTATCTGTGACAAAGGAATCTGGATAAGCTGTCTGCTGAGAACTTCCTTCTCCCATCTTCTGCAAACCCTGAGGTCCAAAGACTATCTCTGGGAATAAGAGCACTGCCTTCCAACCACTAGTCCAGATGATGCTTCAGACAGAAATTGGGGAAAGGTGATTTTTCTGTTATTTAAGTTGACAGATAATACTAAGCACATGCATTAGGCCATGAAATAAAGAAGAAAGAATTTTATAGCTGGAAGGTATCTTGATGATATAGAGTTTATCATCCACCAGTTTTAAAAATCAGGAAACAAGCACAGAGAATTCAATTGACTTGGCCAATATTACACAGCTACTTAGTGGCAGAGTTAAGAATAAAATTCCTGCCTCCTACACAATCTGATGCTCTCCTAGTACACTATGTGGACCTGAATAAATTACATAGATAGGATAATTTTTTTCTAAAATGCTTTACCATAAGAGAGAATGCATAAAATATATTATTTTTATGTAAATTTTATTGTAGTTGTTCCATTACCATTTAGTCTCCTTATAACTACATCCACCCCCAATCACCACAATATTGTCCATGCCTATGAGTCCTTTTTCTTTTTTCGCTCAATCCCTCCACCTCCTAAACTCCCTCTCCACTAGCTGTCATCTGCACTCCACCTATAAGTCTGTTTTTTTTTTTTTTTTTTTTTTTTCTTCTTAGTTCACTTTATTCATTAGATTCCATATATGGGTGAAATCATATGGTATTTGTATTTCTCTGCCTGCCTTATTTCACTTAGCATAATGTTCTCCACGTCCATCCATACTGTCAAAAAGGTTAAAATTTTCCTTTTTATAGCCAAGTAGAATTCCATTGTGTAAATATCCCATAGTTGTTTTATCCACTCATTTATTTATACAACTTGGGTTGATACTGTGTATTGATAATAATGCTGCAATGAACATAGGGGTGCTTATGTTCTTTTGAATGAGTGTTTTGGGTTCCTTTGGATATCAAAATTCTAATCATGTATTTCACAGAACTAGAACAAATATTTAAAAAATGCATATGGAACCACAAAAGTCCCCTCATAGCAACAGCAATCCAGAGAAAGAATGAATTTGGAGGAATCACCCTACCTAATACCAAACTATACTATAAGGTCATAGTAATCAAAACAGCCTGGTACTGGCATAAAAATGGACACATAGATCAATGGAACAGAATAGAGACCCCAGAAACAAACCCACACCCTTATAGTCAATTAACATTTAACAGAAGAAACAAGCATATACAATAGGCTAAAGATAGTTTATTCAATAAGGTTGTTGAGAAAATTGGACAGATAGGTGCAGAAAAATGAAACTAGACCACCTTCTTATACCACATACAAGAATAAAATAAAAATGGATCAAAGACTTAAATGTTAGACCTGAAACCATTAAAATCCTAGAAGAAAACATTGGCAGCAAACTCTCAGGCATTGCTTATAGCAATTTTTTATTGGATATATCTCCTCAATATCCAAGGGAAACAAAATAAAAAACAAACAAGTGGGACTATGTCAAACTAAAAAGTTTTTGCACAGCAAAGGAAATCATCAGCAAAATGAAAATATAATCTGCAGAATGGGGGAATGTGTCCACGAATCTGACAAGTGGTTAATATCCAAAATTTATAAAGTACTTACATAACTCAACACCAAACAACAAAAAACAACTAAAAGTGGGCAAAGTACCTCTTCTCCAAAGAGGGCATACAGATGGCAATAGATGTATGAAAAGATTCTCAATGTCACTAACCATTAGTGAAATGCAAATTGAAACCACTGTGAGATATCATCTCACACCTGTCAGGATGGCTATCACCAGCAAACAACAAGTGCTGGTGAGGATGTGGAGAAAGGGGAACTCTTTTACGTTGTTGGTGGGAATGCAATTTGGTGCTACCACTGTGGAAAGCAATATGGAGATACTTCAAAAAATTACAATATATTATCAGACCACTCCTTCAATTTTAGACATAAGTGCAATGTTATCAGTGGACTAATAATAATTAATGTATATTTATATATATGAAATCAACCCTGGTGTTCCACACATAAAAGCACTGAGAAGGTACCTACACATTATTCATCTTGCCTCTTCTCTAGTGAGAAGCTACTGCCCAGCTGAACACTTTTGTCATTAGTCCTTTCTCCATCCAAATCACATGCTGAGTAGAAACAGGCTGGCAGATAGATCCTTTAGCAGTTCTAAAGCACACATTTTTCATGACCAAAATATTCAAAATAATCAAAGATCATAATGATTTAATTCTCAGTTTATTCTGGAATGTTCCAAATAATTAGAAAATGTTTCTGACAATAATGACATTTTTAATGAGAACATTTCCTTTTTTTTTTTGAAAAATAGATTGATTGAAGAAGGTACAAGATACAAGAAACATTGCACATAAGACAATGATGCCTCAGTCCCTTAAAAATAGGCACCTTGGGACCTCACACAGTTCTCCCAATCTCCATCAGCTGCCCCGTTGTATTTTCCTGAATCTCATCGATGGTCTGAAATCTCTTCCCTTTCAAAGGTGATTTTAGTTTGGGGAAAAGCCAGAAGTTGCCAGGTGCCAACTCTGGGCTGTAGGGGGCCTGAGCCATCTGGGTGATTTTCTGTTTCGCCAAAAAAATTCTCACTAGACATGATGTGTGAGTGGGTGTGTTGTCATGACGAAGCTGCCAATCACCAGTTCCACATAGCTGAGGCCTTCCAAATTACCCTAAGAGATTCTGTGGAGGAATATTCAAGCTTAACACAAAATTTCATGCAGATACATTACTCGCTTAGTCACTTTTTTTATTGTTGTTCATGTGCAGTTGTCTCCATTTTCTTACCACCACTTCTCCCTGCCCCACACCCTCACCTCCCACCCTCAATCCTTCCCCACTTTGGCCTTGTCCATGGGTCCTTAATACATGTCTCTTGATGACCGCTTCCCTTCTTTCCTCTGTTATCCGCCTTCCCCTTCCTCTGGTTACTGTCAGTTTGTTCTTTAATTCCATGTCTCTGGTTATATTTTGCTTCTTGTTGGTCTTGTTGATTAGATGCCACTTATAGATGAGATCATATGGTGTTTGTCTTTCACCACGTGGTTTACTTCACTTAGCATAATGCTCTCCAGTTCCATCCAAGCTGTCGCAAAGGGTAGGAGCTCCTTCTTTCTTTCTGCTGTGTTGTATTCCATTGTGTAAATGTACCGTAGTTTTTTGATCCATTCATTTACTGATGGGCACCTAGGTTGTTTCCAGCACTTGGCTATTGTAAACTGTGCTGCTATGAACATTTGGATGCATAGGTTCTTTTGGATTGGTGTTTCAGGATTCTTAGGGTATAATCCAGCAGTGGAATTGCCAGGTCAAAAGATAGTTCCATTTTTAGTTTTCTGAGGAAATTCCATACTGTTTTCCACAGTGACAGCACCAGTCTGCATTCCCACTGATAGGGTGGGAATCTACTAGGATTTCCTTTTCTCCACAACCTCGCCAGCACTTG
>JAPYXV010002806.1:0-12809 GCA_028533065.1 Trachops cirrhosus
CCAGTGAGCTGCCAAGCCCTCCTGGCCCATCGTGCTGGCAGCTCACAACCCAGCACCACACTGCTGTGTCTGACGTCCGACCCTCAGGAACCCTCGTGGGGACGGGGGAGAACGGGCAGCCGCCCTTCCTCTGGCTCACCCTGCACACGGCATGGACCAGCGTGTCTTTGCCATGCAGGGCGAAAACCCCTCCGGACTTGAAAATCGGCACCCAAAGCTCTGTGCCCCAGGCCTGATCTACTTTAAACTTCCCCGTCACTTCTTTGCCCCACACACGTGAACGTGTGTCCATTTCCCAGCTCTGTCCTGCTCCCTTTAATTTTGAAGATTTAATGCACACTATTTTCTGTCTGTGAAATTGCATCCCTCTAGTCTGCTTGCCTGATCCAAGCCTTCTCCTTTAAAGGCCTAGAAAAATAAGACTAAAAAGACCCTTAAAGACACCATATAGAAAACTGATCTTTAAATCTTCTCAAGTGCTCAAAACTCGCCTTAGTCACCGAGAAGGGGCGTAGTAGATACTGGCTGAACAAGTGAGTGACTCAATTAATGAAAAATTGGGAAGATCTGTAACAAAACAATTTTGTAAGACAGTGGGTCTACAAAATGCAATTTTTACAAAAGTAAACTGGTCATAGGCAAATCAATAATAAACGTTCAAAGAAAAAATTCCGTACATATGATAAAAAGCCCCTAATTCTGAAGAGTTTTGGCCTCCAGGAAAAAACTCCCCTCTGCTCACCTGCTGCTGGAAGCTGACCATGCTCATCAGCTGCTGAGCGCCAGGCGACAGCGCGGACCCCACGGACCGCACGATGGTCTGGACCCGCTGGAGGTCCACCCCTGCGCCCACCGTGGGCTGGCGTGCTGAGGCCGGACTCACGTGCGCCACGACTTTGCTGACGAACACACGGGGCCTTTCACCGAAGGACAGCAACTGTTGTGAAACAAAAAGTTCCAGGGAACATAATATTAAGTAATAATCACTGCTTAAGGTTAATTTTTTTTGTACAAGCTAGCAGTAGTGAAGTATTTGGGAAAGCAAATATAAACTTCAAATACATTTTCATGTTAAAGGGTTCCCTAAAATTGTAAAGGTCAGCACTTCGAATTTATTATGAGGCTGGAAGAACAATTTATGTAAAGAATAGCTGAAAAAATATATACTATACAAAAAGGGTAAATAAAGTCTCATTTTCTTAATTTAAGGAATAAAAATAAACTATTTCAAAAGATAACACACCATAGCTAGCTCTAATTTAATACAAAATAAGAATATTCAGAAGATCTTGCAACGCACATCTTAAAATCTTAAATATAAACCAGTGTTTTACGATTTAGAATTTTAAGCAGAAGTCAAGATGTTCTAACATTACCTGCTGGCTCACATAGAAAAGATGAGGTTAAGGGTGGTTTTCTAATTTGTCAAAGAGTTACCCAATTAGCCTAAGTCAGGCCTGGAACTTAGCTCTTCTGGCTTCTACAGCAGTGTTCAAAAATGTGCCTCAGTAACTACTATTTTTAACTTTCCCTTACTATTGCCCCCGAACAAGCTTTCGTAGATTTAGAATTTCCCTAAATGAAATGACCCTTTGTGCTGCCAGGTACTTTCCTAGAACAGTGACAAAAACACTTACCTTCAGAGGCACACGGAACCACCCGTGTGTAACTTGAAGACACAGGTCAAACCATATCCATGATCCAAAAACTCTGAGTATCGTACCAAAGAGGTGACTGTCCTCAGTAACTAAGGAACTTCCTCACTAAATTTATACTCCTACCTCCCAACCTCCCTGCCATCCCCTTTCTGGTTTTTAGTCCCCATATCTTTCCTTACCACTGAATATCGCACAGATTTTCCTCTCTGAGTTGGCCTACTGTCTGTCTCACCCACTCAGCAACGTGAGGGCAGTCATTCCAGTTTATTGTATCACTGCTAACGACTATATGCTTACTACCGTATCTGTCATCGGTAGGCACTCAAATACTTGTTGAATATTTCGTATTGAATGAATCACTTCATTTAAATAAATTTGGAAGCTACTCCTATATACTATCTAAAACAGCATCTTGGAATAATCAGCTCTGTACTACCCGCCTGCTTTTACTGAGATATATTATAGTTCACATGCCAAAATCAACCATTTAAAGTGCACAATTTAGGACACTTCAGTATATGAGGATATGCAGAGTTGTGTAACCATCACCGCAATTTCAGAGCACCGCCCCAAAGGCAACCCCACATCACTGGCGTTCGCTCCCCATTCCCCCGCGGCCCTACTCCCACCCTCCAGCCCTTGACAACAACTAATTGAGTTTCGGTCTCTATGGATTTGCCTATTCTGGCTGTTTCATACATCTGTGGAATCATACAACATGTCGTCCTTTGCGACTGACTTCTTTTATTTTCAAGGTTCATCCACGCTTGTAGTACGTAGCAGTAATTCACTGATTTTTATTACTGAGGACTTTTCCATTTCATGGGTGTACCATGTTTTGTTTACCCACTCATTAGGTGATGAATATGTGGGCTGTTTCTACGTTTTGACTATCAGAAATGATGATGCTATGAACATTCACGTACACAGGAAGGATTTATTGTTTAGCACTCTAATGTATCCACGAATTGGCTCCAAAGAGACAAAGAGATCTGCCCAGTGTCACTCGGTAGTATGTAACAAAACAGAATTAACATTCTGGGCTTATGATGTCCAGCTCAGAACCCTTTCCCCAGATTTCAGGCACATCACAAAAGTTCACCTCGATGTATTTTTTATACTCAAGACAGCAGTCCAAATTCTTTCAGCTTCTAGATGCTCTTCTCTATAACTTCTCTAATTCCTTTTTTTAATACATATATATAATGGAGCCAAAACTGCTTGTGGTTGTCTCAACAGTACAGTTTTATATAAAGATAACCTACAACGAAGTTGGATTAACTGCATTACCAAGCCAACAGAAAATAAGTACAAATTATACAAAAGCATTTGCAGTTGTCAAATTAGTTAAAAATTTAGTGATGACTTACCTTGACTTTACAAGCAAGAGTGGGAGACTCCAATTTTAAGTACTTTTTGTAGAAAATAATTTCATGTTCACTAAAAATAAAGTAGGATTTAAATTATTTTTACTTTTATTACCATTTTTAATAACTACACTTAAAGACAAACAACTTCTAGGCCCTTACTCAAACCCCGAGATTCAATTTGTGTGGCAAGGGACAAAGAGTTAGGGGTCCCTATGCGAGCGACTTGGTAATAACCACTATGCCTGCACTTTCTACCTTGGCGGGAGAATTAAATGAGATGATGTATATAAAACCATGCAGCACAGAGCATATTGTAAAGCTCAATAAATGTACCTTTTAGTTTCCATATGCACAATATATAAAATAGTCCACATTTTGACTTACGCTAAGGAGAGATTAGGGTAGAATCTTTGTGTGAGAGCCTAAAAGAAAAACATCAAATTATAACAGGATGGATTACGGATTAAACAGGCTGACGTGGCGCAGCCTTAGGCCTGTGTGACACATGCAGTGTCTTCCTTCCAAAAGAAAAACAACACTGTTTTGAGTCCCAGACTGACTGCCAAGTTAACTTCTGGAAAACAGACCACTGTGAGTTCGTGGTGAAAGCTAAGCAGCAGCTGCAAGAGCCACACTCCAGGCAGCCTCCACCGTGTGACTGACTAGGACAACCCTCTAGTCACTTCCCCTCTCTTAGCTCTGAATTTCTGTACTTATGAAAATAAAGAAGCTGATCTAGACCATCTTAAGATCCCTAAAGGTCTAACGCTCTATCCCGCTGGTGTGTTTTACCTTCTCCCCCTAACGCCGGGCACCAATGTCAGAGAATCAACGCACCCTGCAAAGCGGAGGAAAATAAACACGCTACTGCACAAGAACGCTGGCACTCGCAGAAGCCACAAACCTGTCCTCCAGAACATCAGGAACCGCCTTGCCCCGGCTGGTTCCGCTGTACTCCCCTCCTGCGTACACCTCCATGTTTCTCGCCGAACTCAGAACGCCAACAGACACGATTTCTCCCGCTCCGTCAGGCTCACCGCGCAGGTAGAGGAAGCAGGGCGTTTCCTCTGGGCTGTTCAGGCTCCTTTTCAAAATCACCGGCTCCTGCCTGAAAAGAACGTAAGAATATTATACAGCATAGTTCTCCCAACACTGTTACTAACCCACTTACTAGGACGTATTTCTTGTATTCGCCGCCATTTGCCTTTGGGGTTCACGCACCGTCCCAAGTCCCCAGCAAACGCTCGATACAAATCCATCAAGAAGTGGATACTTCAGACATCAGGGCTTTCTCCCACGTTTTCCCTCGATCATCGACATCGAACTCAACCCCCGGTTATTGTTTCTCATTTAATTTAAAGTTCACCGGACACCAGTTCTGTGCATAAGAGTGGGAAGCACAGTACGATAAAAGACACAGTGTATCTTTTGCAAAAATTAAGAGAATGGGGATTCTCAACTGTCGACACTTTTTAACGTCTCTTTTGGTTGACAGGAGATGGACAGGAGCTTTGTGTTTCCTTGGGGATAGAGGTGGATTCCGGTTGTGACAGGTGCACTCAAGGGCTGACCTGACGGATTTACCCGCGTGTGTGTCAAATGCCTTTTCTGGGTCACCCGCCCAGAAGCCCCTGCACCCGACACTCAGGTCGAGCAGTCGCCTCGGCCCTCCAGTCTCTTGAGCCCTGCCCCTCACCCACGCCGGCCCTGGCTCCCCGCACTGACTGCTCACCACCTCCGCTCCCCGATCCCGCTCCCCTCACGGCCCCCGCCTCCCCTCACAACGCCCCGGTCCCCGCCGGCCAGGCGCACCCTGGGGCAGGCGGCGCCAGCAGCTCATCCCACTCGAAGTCCCGGGCGCCCACACCAGCTCCGGTGACAAGGAGGCTCTGGTCCAGGGTCCCGCATGTGGCATCCCAGGAAGAGGCCAGCGACAGGCGGCGGGTCCACAGCCCATCCTCAGGCTCGGTCTCCATTTGGCCACCTCCAGGCCAGGACAGCCCCGGAACCTGTCTCCTGGAGCTTGAGCTCCCTCCGGGGCGGAGGGGAGGTGATAAAGCAGAGCAACTTCCGGCTCGGCGGGCCTTAAAACCAGCAGCTGCGCCTCGGTCCCGCGGAGAGAAACCGGTGCGCTAGAGACGCATGCGCGAGGCGGGCCGGATTCAGAAACTGGAGTCAAAACCTGCCGGGAGACCCCTAGGCGGGGAGCATGCGCACTGACAGCACCTGGGCCTACCGCGGGAGCTGTGCGCAGGCGCGGTGCGGTGGGCGCGGGACCGGGTCAACCTTTCTAGGTTTCCCCGGGAAAAAAGACGGGTGATGGACGACAGTTGGGGGGCGGCTCGGGAGGGTTGATCTAATGAGGAGAGTGTGTCGTCAGGGAGGCGTGATGTCGTCGCTCTACACAACCTGAAGGACTTTGCAGAATTCCGGAGAGGGCGGCCGGGCATCCCGACAACTGCAGCGGAGCGCGCGGCGGCACGGGGCCCGGGCGTGGAGCTGGCGTTTTCTTTTTACTCTTCCTTTGCCCACACACTCTCTCCCCCTAGGCGGTGGTGAGGTGGACGGTGGCGGTGCGGCGTTTGCAGGTGGAGGCTTGAACGGATCCCGGGGAGGCACTGGGGCGGTGTGTTAGAGGAAGCTCTGGGGCGCGCGGGCCGGGCGAGGTCTCGGTGGTAGCTGTGGGCCCAGGCAGTGGCGCCGGGGGCGTGGAGGTCCGAGCGCTCAGGCTGCAGGAACGCGGAGGCCCGGAGCCAAAGTGGGGACCGCACCGGGTGATCTGCACCGCACTGGGTGATCTGTACCACACTGGGTGATCTGCACCCCTGGTCTCGGCTGAGCAAGCAGAACAGGGGGAGGGGTCTCTGGTGAAGTAGAATCCGAGCTGGGGCCGGAAGGGTCTGGAGGAGATGTGACTTTCTGGATGCCCCGCGGGATAGGGAGGTAAATGATGTCACCTTCACCTCAGTCTGGGCCGCCCTGCCGCCGCGTCCCTGCATCTGATGCCTGATGGCCGCTTACACGCCGCTTGTTCACAGACACCCCACGCAGCTCTTGATCTGTTCCCTCTGCAACCGGCCTCACTACCTTCTCTGTCCTCCATTCTGTGGATGGATTTTATGAGGGCCATCAACCCAAACTGGGAAAAATGCCTCCGTCTTTATTTCTGCTCACCTCGCACTGAAATTTTACACTTCAGTGATCAGTATAAAATAGCAAACCCCAGCAGGATCACCAGCACCTGTGAACTTGTCGCTAAAATTAATCCCTGACATTTTCACACCGCGTTAGTGTGCTTACCGTTATCTTAAAACTTGATCAAAACTTCAAAATTGTAGCCATTAGACTACCTCCACAACTTTTATGAGACAGTTTTCTTAAGGTATAATTAACATACAGCAAGAGTCACAATTTTTTGGGAAGGAATCCCTTGCCGTTTGACAAGTGCACGTAGTTACACAGTGAACCCCGGTGTGGATAGGCGGCGATTCGTGTGTGGAAGCCTGAGTCCTGCCGGTGCCCTGGGCACCGCGTCTGTTTGTAAAGAAGCGTGGATACCACTATATTATATACATTTGCTTTTGAAAATATGTTGTGGTTATATTTCAATTTTCTCGATTTCCTTTGTAATCCTGTGTATTTTATGTTGCATACTTCAATGTGTTACTCAGAAAAGGGTCCATAGGCTTCATCAGACTGTGTCTTGTCCATGATACAAAGGAACATTATTGGCTTCTGTCACTGCCCATTTTCCCACTGGCCACCCCAGAATAGGACACCACACAGGCACCTTTCGGCCTGCAGGGACGGGCTGGTTAGTCAGCGACAGTTCCGAAAGCAGCAGAATGGTGCGGAGTTTGCAGTTTGCTCTCCTTGATTTATTTTAGCCTCACTGTGCATTTATAAAGCAGTTGGGGGAGGAAGGGATTGGGTAGGAATTGGGCTTCAATATATACATTTGCGGAGGGGGGTGCAATACACCATTCAGCCCATAACAGACCTTATTGGCAATTGACCCCCTTTGCATTTGGAATACAAGGTAGTTGTCAGGTAAAGTTACTCTTCTCCCATGGCTCCCCCGAGACTCTCTCTTACAATTCCCTTGCCCAGGTATTGGTCTTGGAAGGTAAGTAGTTTAAATGGACTATTTGCATCTAACTGTAGGTGAAGGGAACTTCAGCATCTCCCCAGACCCTCCTCCCTTGCCCGCATTGCCACTTCCACATTGTTACAGTTAGCACCATGCTCTGCGTCGGACATGGCAGCCCAGAATTTGGGTTTTCTGCTCATTCTGACGACCTCTCCAGATGCTTTCAGAGGAGACATTTCGAAAGTTGTGTAGAGGAAAAAAAACCACAAGGGCTGACAAACCTAAATTCTTCATCTACCTGTCACTTACACCTGTTCTACAACTTTGGCCTCCAGGGACATGTCAACGCCGGCGATTCACAGATTTCTGTGGGAATACAGCAGCTGTAGGACTTCATTGGCAGTTTCAAAAGACGAAGGGTTCCCTTTACCTCATTCACAAATGGTTTATAGGCAGTCCCATAACTAAATGCCTTTGCTGATAATCTGAATACCCAGGACATGGTAGGCACAAGTAATTACTTGTGGAATCAAATTGGCATTCTTGCTTTCTCTACTGTTATATTAAGATTATAAATGAGTTGGCATCATTTAACTTTTTAAATTTAACCCTCATCCAAGGACATTTTTTCATTGCTTTTTAGAGAGAAAGGAAGGGAGAGAAACATCCGTGTGAGAGAGAAGCATCAGTTGGTAGCTTCCTGTAAGCATCTGGCCTGGGATCTTATGTGCTGGGACTGGGGATGGAACCTGTAACCTAAGTATGTGCCCCAACCGGGAATCGAACCCTCAACCTTTTGGTTATGGGTTGATGCTCCAACCAACTGAGCCACTCCGGTCAGGACATCATTGAATCTTTAAGTCAGCTCTTCCCCAAGAATGCCAAATCTTAAAAGACTGGCCTGGATAAAAGTGGATAGCATGGCACCATCACGAATACGTAAGACAAGGTGAAATCTGACTAATTTTGCTGGAAAAAATAAAATAATCTACTTCTAGATTCATACGGTTTATTACATACACGGTGGAAGGGAAATTAGGCGAAAACTGGTCCCACACCCTAAACTGGATGATACCAAAACAAAAGGGACTGCATGACTCAGTGCAAGCTGGGATATTTTGATGCTGAGAAGCATCACCAGACTGTAAAGAGGGGTCCCAGGGTAGTGTCAGAACAGGCTGAATAGAGAACTGAGACTTATCTCTGGGCTGTAACACCCCTGCCCCTCCATTGCGGTGTCAGTGGAGACCTTGGGGAGTCTGGGCTTCCATGCTGACCTGGTGGCAGTGAGGCACCATCCCACCTAACTCAGTGGTCTCGGGGGAGGCTTAGTCTAGATTCAGGACAGCCACCATCACCCAGGGGTAACAAGGCCATTTCCACTGTGGTGTCAGCGAACAAAGTGTGAGAGGTTTTTTTTCTTGCAGTCTCAACCGTAAGAACCTAGTTGAGCTTCTAGAGGTAAAACTCATGAAAGTTTGCCCTCCGTGCCAAAACAAAAAAAACAACAACCCAAAAAACAAAACCCTGCGTCACCAGGAATTTTTTAAAAAATCCCAGGCCAGTCCTCACTGAACCTCAGGCAACTCAGGAGTCATCATTTAAGGGTTGCTGCTCGTCACTGCCCTGGCAGTGGCTTCTGTTTCTGGTTGACCGATTTCTCTGTGTCTATTCATCTCTCACCGGTGTGGCTGTTTGCCCTGTGACTTCAGTTCTTCGGTTGGCCTAAGAAGTCTGATCGACTTGCAGTGTTCTCAGCTTTCTTCTTGTTTTGAGGATGACAACTCACAAGCTCTTTACATGTTGGAGTGGAAATTGGAAGTTCTGTGTTCATTTTTATTCTCTTTGTTATTTCTGCTCCCAGAAAAGACAATCTCAACTGTCCTATCTTCAGGCTCACCGATTCTTTCTTCTGCCTATTAAAGTTTGATGTTAAGTCCTGGTGATGTTTTTTTTTTCAGTTAATTTCCATGTGGTTCTTTTTTTTCCTACTACTTGCCATCTCTTTATTGATATTTTTGTATTGGAGACATCATTCTCATATTTTACTCTTTTAGACATGGTTTCCTTTAGACATATTTAAAATAGCTGATTTAAAGTCTTTGTCTAGTAGGGCCAATGTCTGGGGTTCTTTGGGGAAAATTTTGATTGTTTCCCTTCCTGTATTTTGATGGGCCATACTGTCTTGCTTCTTTGCAAGTTCTATAGTCTGTTGTTGAAAACCGGACATTTAAAATAATGTAACGTGGCAACGCTGGAAATCATTTTCCCCACTCTCCAAGATTTGTTGTTGCTGCTTGTTATAGTTATTGTTTTTCAATGACTTTTCTCAATTAATTCTGTAAAATCTGTGTTCTTTGTTGTGTGTGGACACTGAGGTGTCTGTTGATTAGCTTAGTGGTTGGACAAAAGTTATTTTACGTGCCTCCCAGTCTTTCATGAGGGGCTGGGTGTGCATGTTGGCTTATATCTTCAGCAATCAACCAAGAGGTTGAAAACTGCCTTTGCCTTTACTTCCTGCTTGGGCAAAGCCTCAAGCTCCACCAGAGGCGAATGCTGGAGGCCATCTCGTGTCTTTCTCGAGCATGCGCACAGCCCTGGAAACACACACAGCCCTGCACAGCTGACGGCCTTCTAGCCTTCCAGGCAGACGTCTGGGCTTTTCAAAGTCTCTACGGACAGCTAATTTACCCACTTTCCCTTTAGGATTTCGGCTATTCTGTCATTTGCCCCAAATGTTATCCAATCTTTCAAGTAGCCACGAAGTTAAAGCGAATTGTTTTTGTCAAAGTTCCCTAAGGAGAAGACTTTTTTCACTGTGTAGCCTCCAAATGAGGTCAAATACAGATAGCTTTGCAAGTGAGGTCTCCCAGGTAACCAGCAGACAGGTCAAGTAATGAAAATTCTTTGGAAATGAGGCTTTGAAAGAGCTCTACCTTTATTCTCTGCCTTTTGTGGCTGTATTAGAATCTGGGCTGGTATTTCAAGCCTACCAGGGAGCTGGAGGGTGAGTGAGGGAACAGTGTCACAAAACTTGCTGTTCATACTGAGATTCAGTTCTTTTTAAATAAATATTTCCTGAGGTACTATGAGCTTTGTGTTAACTTCCAGAGTCTAAAAAAAAAGTAATTCTGACAATTTTGCCAAGTTTTTTTTTTATTGCTTTTACAGAATTTTCAGAGTTCTTATGCCACCATTTTTTTATCAATATCTCCACTGCTTTTCATGGTCTTGCCCATGGTTTGGCCAGAGAAGCACGGAATAACCTCTGTAGTTAAAATAATTCCCTTATTTAATTGAACCAGAATCATAGGAATCTGATTTAGAACAGGTATCTTATTCAAAATTACTTTTTGAAATCTTTTTGTCTGAACCGTAAAGTTTAATATTCTGAAGCCAGTATATCTACAGTGAATCCTGTTAAATGGCTATAACTGTATATTATTTCATTGTGTGGCGAAAACAAAGTCTAATCAGTCTTTTATGATTGAACTTTCAGATATGTGGGTCTTTTTTAGGTATTAGTCTCTCCACATTATTGTCCTTTTATTATGAACCCAAATTTCCTTTTGATGAACAGTCAAACCTGAAAAGGTTCTCTGAAGGACACGAACCCGGAAAAGGTGAGACTGGGATTCAGGGGTTTAAAACAGCCTTAGGGCAACCACACTTCCGCAGGAGCTGGGATACAACTGCCCGGAATGGAATTCAGAACTCCGCGCAGGAGAGCTGGTGTCCAGGGTGCTGATGTCACACAGCCTGTGGCCTCATTAGCATACCAGCTGAAGCCAGGTGGTGGCTGTCCATCCTGCCAGCTCCCGAGGGACGGCGCTTCCACCCCGAGCTCTGCAAACTTCCACTTATTTACCCCTAACAAGGACAATTCGTGTTTTCTTTCTCAAGTAAAAGTTGGAGGAGTTCCTGATAAGATGTACCACGGTTCCCTAAAGTTTATTTTAATTGTCATTGTCTTTAACTGTCGGCATTCATCCAGTGACGAAGCCTCAGACTGTAAGTATGCTTCGGCAGAGGGTCTCCTTTCCTGGCTCACTGTGAACTGGTTTCTGGGAGTTAGGTCAAACACGTTGCTTATTCCAGACAAATTGGATTTCCTGGGAGGATTTAGGATTTAGGATTCAGGATTCAGTTGTCCGTGGGAGAATTGAAAACTTATTTCCTAAAACATATATCACAAAATGGATTTGTGTGTTTTCACTATTGTTGAACATTTTGAAAAAGTTATTTTCTTACTCATTCTCATAGAAGATTTTTAAGTGTGATGTACAGTGAGGAGTTAATTCTTACTCTGCAAGTGACCGTATTTTATGAGGCCGAGGCATTTGGGAGGAAAACCGTTTCCTCCCAAACCAGCAGGCTCAGGTACAGGCACGTTGGGTCCTTACAGCTGTCTGTCCGTTACTGCCCGTGACTAGGAGAGAAGGTTCATTTGTGTTTTACACACGTAAGCCTCTGTAGTTTGGGGTTCTTTCTTCCTCCACCGGAGGAAGCATATTGAGGTTGCTGTGTGCTGGTGGGGGGGAGGGGAGCTGTGTTCACTGCTTGCCTGCACTTCTCTGCCTAGATAAATCTACGTCTTCTAAAACCAGCTCGATACTTATGCTCTGCATTGGTGGCGGTATCCTACTGGCTATGTTCCTGTTGCTAGGTGTTGTCTTCTCACTTTACTTCAAAGTGGCCAAGGCATTGAAGTGAGTGATGTGGGTGAGAGTGATTAAGACCCCTCCCGTGGGACCCCTGGGGCTCTCTGCTGGAGCAGGGCCACTCCTTGCCCTGGGGTGCACCCTGGCTGAGGTCAGGAGCAGCGGGCAGGTGTGAAGAGGCAAAGGCAGGTGAGTACAGAACCTTGGCTTCTTCCCCTCCTGGCTTGGGTTTGTGAGCTCACAGGTGAGAGTTCTCAGCCCGGCCCGGCAGGTGGCTCTGTGTGACAGTGCTCCCTGCTGTCACCTGACCTCATGGAGTGCACCCTCAGCTGTTGGACTCACCTCAGGGGTGGGCCCTCCCTGCGCCCCAGGTATTGTAGACTGAAGACTGCGGGCAGGCCGTGTCCCTGAGTCTCTGCCTCCTGTTTGCTCAGAGGGCAGGCTGAGCTGGCCTCCCCATGCCTAAGTCGGGGGCTCTCACCGTGTTCACTCACTCATTGCCCACGGCCTTGGGGACAGCGAAGTGGGCCTGTAAGACCGTGTGAAGATCCTGGGGGACGCCTGAAAAGGAGTGTAGATCAGACAAGTAATTGAATTCTGGGGAGAGGACGCTTCAAATATGGGAGAGATTTGTTGTCAGAAGAAGTGATGTTCCCATCCTAGGGAAGGTAAGCCTGTTACCTGTGAGCTGGAAGGTACATGCCAGAACCTGGGGACAGCTGACTGTGGCACCTTCCCCGTCATGCCCTGCATGTAGCGGGCCTGCGGTTATCAGCTGGGTGACCCACAGTTGGAATCCGCTCTCCCTTATTTGCTGTAACCTGATGTTACATTTCTAGCAGTCTGAGGAGAGGGATAAATAAGGTAAGAACTTGGGACGGGGCAGAGAGCTTTCATCTCAGGCCGGTGTCTCACGTTTGGCTGGCTCCAGCCCTGAAGTTCTCAGACACCCTTGACTTTGTAAGAAATGGACTAAGCAGACATTTCTAATCCCATGTGTGTGTCTGTCTTTTCTTAAGAGCTCCAAAGC
>JAPYXV010002807.1:0-12809 GCA_028533065.1 Trachops cirrhosus
ATAGCAGAGCAGGCAGTGCCCATGTTCAGGGAAATAAGTTTTGTCTTCTTAGGCCTCCCAGTTCTGGGAGGTTTCTCATTCAGCCTTAGCCACGGGGCTGGTGGGGGGGCGGGTTACGGCTCCTGAAACCAGGCAGGACAGACACCATAGTTCCTGCTAGTGAAATTGATAGGAGACCACTAAATTCTTACTTGATTTGTATAAGCAGAAAAGTTCCAGCCAAGTGAACAAAAGTTTAATCTGGATCATAAAAACAGAAGGTCATGCCCACTCAATCAATTCCTAGTTTACATGTTTAGAACCCCTTAAATGAAGGAGAGACTGAATGCCCTTGAGAAAGTGCCCTGGTACACTACCGAAAATTTGTGTTAATCGTTCTCCCACCCTTCCCCACATACCTACAGTACTTTATTAGAGTAACTGTGCATTGGAGAAAAGAAAATATTCAGATTTTTCAGGAACTACTGGACACTGGTTCTGGACTGACACTAATTCCAAGATGTCTCTGTGTTTCACCTGCCAGAGTAGGGACTTAGGGATGTCAAGTGATCAATAGAGTTTTAGCTCAGATATGTCTTACAGTGGGGCCAATGGGCCCCCAAACACATCCTGTGGTTATTTTCCCAGTTCTGGAATGAATATCTAAAATAGATGTGCCCTGCAGTTAGCAGAATCCCTACATTGTTTCCCTGACCTGTGGAGAAGGCTATTATGGTGCTATGGGCCAAGTGAAAGCCACTAGAACTGGGAAAATAATAAGGCAAGAACAATACTGCATTCCCGGAGGAATTGCAGAGATTAGTGCCACCATCAAGGATTTGAAGGATGCAGGGGTGGTGATTCCCACAACATCCCTCTTAAATTTGCCTATTTGACCTGTACAGAAGACACACAGACGACTCTTGGAGAATGGCAGTTGGTTATCATAAACTTAATCAGGTGGTGACTCCAATAACAGCTGTGTACCAGATGTGGTTTCATTGTCTGAGCAAAGTAACGGGTATGCTACTCTTGATCTGGCCTTTTTTTTATAGATGTCTATAAGCTTCTTCAAAAGCAGGTCACTTTAGCTGGAAAGGCCAGCAATATACCTTCACTGTCCTACTTCAGGCTATATTAACTCTTTAGCTCTATTTGTAATTTAGTTATTTCGGATCTTGTTCACCTTTCTCTTCCACAAGATATTATACTGGTCCATTATATTGACATTGTGTTTATTAGACCTAGTGAGCAAGATGTTGCAACTACTATAGACTTAGTGGTAAGACATTTATGTGCCAAGGGGTGGGAAATAAATCTGACAAAAATGAAAGGGCCTTCTACATCAGTGAAATTTCTAGGGGTCCAGTGGTATAAGGCATGTTGAAATAGGTCTTCTAAGGTGAAGGATAACATATTGCATCTGGCCCAACCTATAATCAAACAAGAGGCACCACACCTAGTGGGCCTCTTTGGATTTTGGAGGCAGCATATTCCTCATTTGAGTGTGTTACTCTGAACCATTTTCTAAAGGACCTCAAAAGCTGCTATTTTTGAGTGGAGCCAAGGACAAGGGAAGGCTCTGCAATAGATTATTCAATAGAAAGAAGGCTTTTGTGAAGCTATTTTGCTACACTTGGGCCATATGATCTAGCAGATCCAATGGTGCTTAAAGTGTCAGTAACAGGGATGTTGTTTGGAGCTTTTGGCAGGCCCCTCTAGATGAATCATAGCACAGGCCCTTAGAATTGAGAAATAGCTGTTGGCCTGCTATTGAGCCTTAGTAAAGAGTGAATGTTTAATCATGGGCCACCAAGTCACCATGCAGCCTGAGCTATACCACACATAAAGTTCAGCATGCAGGCCAATATTCCATTATGAAATAAAAATGGTATGTACATGATAAGGCATAAGCAGGCACTGAAGGTACAAGTAAGCTCTATAAAAAGTGGCCCAAATGCCCATGGTCCCTACTCCTGCTACACTGCCTTCTCTTTCCCAGCCTGCACCTATGCCCTAATGGGAAATTTCTTTAATCAGTCGACAAAGAGAAGACTCAGACCTGCTTTACTGATGCTTCTGCAGGATATACAGGCACACCTGAAAGCGTACAGCTCTAGCACTATAGCTCCTAAATGATAGTTGTAAAGGGAAATTCTTCCAGTGGGTAGAACTTTGAGCAGTGTACCTGGTTTTTCACTTTTCTTGGAAGGAAAAATAGCTAGATATCTGATTATATACCAATTCATGGGCTGTGGCCAATGGTTTGGCTGAATGGTTAAAAGACTTAGAAGAAGCATGATTGGAAAATTGGTGACAAGGAAGTTTTGGGACAGGGTATAGGCAAAAATGTGAGGATATTTATGTCTCATGTGAATTCTTACCAAAGGGTGACATTAACAAAGGAGAATTTTAATAATCAAGTGGATAGGATGACCCTTTTTGCGGATACCAGTCAGCTTTTCCCCCCAGTCACCCTGTCATCATCCAATGGACTTATGAACAAAGGTAGCCATGGTGGCAGGAATGGGGGTTATGTATGGGCTCCACAACATGGAGTTCCATTTACCAAGGCTAACCTGGCTATGGCCGCTGCTGAGTGCCCCATCTGGCAGCAACAAAAACTGACGAGTTCCTGGTATAACACCATTCCCCATGGTGATCATTCAGTTACTTCATGGGAGGTTAATTCCATTGGACAGCTTCCATTATGATTTAATTCTTATTGGTATAGATACTTTGGATACAGACTTGCTTTCTCTGCATGCAGCATTTCTTCCAAAACCCCCATCCATGGACTTACACAATGCTTTATCACCATCACGGTATTCCCTATAACATTTCTTCTGATCAAGGAACTCAAGTGCAGCAATGGATCCACGCTTGTGGAATTCACTGGTTTATCATGGTCCCCACCATCTTAAAGCAGTTGGCTTGATAGAACTGTGGAATGGCCTTTTGAAGACTCAGTTACAGTGCCAGTGAGGTGGCAATAACTTGCAGGGCTGGTCAAGGTTCTCCAGGAGGCTGTATATGTTCTATATTAGAATCCACTATATGGTGCTGTTTCTCCCATAACCAGGACTCGTGGATTCAGGAGTCAAGGGGTGGAAATGGCACAAGCACTGCTCACTATTACTCCTAAAATCCACTAGCAGTATTTTTGCTTCCTGTTCCCACAATCATATGCTCTGCTTGCCTACAGGTCTTAGTTCCAAAGGAAGGATTGCTTCCTCCTCCAAGAGACACAACAATAATTCCATTGAACTGGAAGTTAAGACTGCAACCTGTCCATTTTGGACTCCTTATTCCTCTGACTCAATAGTCAAAGAAGGGAGCTACTGTGCTGGTGGGGGTGATTAATCCTGACAACCAAGGGGAATTTGGACTGGTTACTCTACAATGGACAGAAGAAAGAGCATGTCTGGAATACAGGAGATCTCTTAGGGCATCTCAGTATTACAATGCCCTTGATTAAAGTCAATGGAAAACTACAACAACTTAATTCAGGCAGGACTACTAATGGTTCAGACCCTTCAGGAACGAAGGTTTGGGTCACCCCAACAGTTAAAGAACAACAACCAGCTGAGATGTGTATTAAAGGCAAAGAGAATGTGAAATAGGCAGAGAAAGAAGGTATTTATGAATACAAACTGTGACCATGTGATCAGTAATAGAAATGAGGACTATAGTTATTATTAATATGTTTATGTATATATCTATATCTTCATTGTTTTCTTCCATTTGTTAGCCCCTTATCATGGAAGGTAAGATGTAGTCACTTTATATCATAGTGTTTAAATTTTGTTAACTTTACATCATAGTATTTAAGTTATGGGGTATCGAGAAGAGAAAACATCATTTAAGGACTTTGCATCCTCTTCTGTGGAATGGGTTAATGTGTTTTTGGTTCTACTCAAGATAGTTGTATCATGTTAGATGGAAGGATGACTTTATTATCATTTTTATTTGGAGATTAAGCATGGTAAAGTAAGATGTGTATGGATGCCAAGTTGACAAACGGTAGACTTGTGATGGTTAATTTTATGTGTCAAGTTGGAGGGTGTTTTTGGATGAGATGAACATTTCAGTTACTGAAATTTGTGTAAGAAGATGCCCTCCATGATATGAATGGGCCACATCCATCAGATGAAGTCTGAATAGAACAAAAAGACTGATCCTTCCCCACCCCTCCAACAATAGAAAATTCTCCAGCAGATCACTTTTGGATTTCATAATGTACCATCAGTTCTTCAGGGTCTCTGTTTTGCCAGCCTTCAATCTGGAACTGCACCATTGGCTGTCCTTCATCTCCAGGCTGCCAGCCACACTGCAGATTTTGGATTCAATAGTCTCTATAATGTGTGAGCCAACTCTAAATCTCCTTCTAAATGTATAAACACCTTATGGGTTGTTTCTCTGCAGAAACCTGAATAGTGAAACATGGTAACCCCTATGACCTCAGGGTGGTTATTGAATATTACATAGAGAACAAACAGGTATGCTTTCCCTTAATCATCGTAATTATTGCCTTGACTAAGTTCCCCATGGTCATAGTATCCATTGTCCTAAAATAACCAACAGTGGGCATGGACTCTATGACCCAGTACATAATAGATCAAAATTAAATTAAATCTTTGGCAAGTACAATATAAAGTGGCTTGAAGAAATGAGACCTCATGGATATCCTCCACACCTTTATCTAGTTAATACAGCCCAATATAAATTAAAACAGACACTTCAAGGATTGAAACCCATTATACAAGACCTGTTTAGACGTTTGAGCAGGGGTCAAACGGTCTGTTTAGAGAAGGGGTGATTGTTAGTCTCACAGCTTCTTCATCTAACATCCCAATTTGGCCTGTTCTTCAACCAGGAAAGAATGAATAGGACTTCATAATGGGTCACCTCAGCCTTAATGCTATGGTTCCACTCATTAAGATTCCCAAAACTAATATTATGGAAATTATTGACTCCATCCAATTAGTGATTAGAGATGCCAGTCTTTGACATTGTCAGGAAACTGCTACTGACCCTCTGAGCACCTACATTAAGACAAGCCCAACACCTTTTAGGCCCTTTTGAGTTCTGGAGGCAACATATCCCTCAGTTACAAATTACTTTAGCCCATTTATGCTGTTACTTGTAAATAAGCCCGCCTTTAATGGATCCCCCCCCAAAAAGGCTCTAGGAATTTTTTTCAAATTTTAATACTATTAGTGTTACTCCTATTAGTGTCCTCTAGAAATTCCTTCACTGTAGAGGCTTAGCAACCTCCTCTGATTTCTCTTGGAGTCTCAGGACCACCCATGGTGGCCATAAGTTGTCAATGGCCTCTGATGCAAGAAACTGCCCTAGTAGGCCCCATGCTATACAGGCATACCATGAAGATATTGTGGGTTTGGTTTCAGACCACTGAAATAAAGTGAGTATTGCAATAAAGCAAGTTGTAATCTTTTGCTGGTGAAGGCTCTTGTTTTCAATTTGTAAAAAACACATCTGTAAAGTGCAATCAAGTGAAGCACAATAAAACGAGGTATGCCTGTATGGCATTAGAGTGGCATTTGCTGGCTACATACTGGGGTCTCCTGGAAATAGAGGCTCTCTCAGGCCCTGAACTTGTGATCCTCCATATTAAACTAATTATGCCTTGGGCCTTGGAAAGTAGCACCCTATAAACTCATCACAGTCATCAAAAACTTTTTGCTATAGTATAGAGCAAAACCTGGGTCCTCTGTCATATTACATTTGCAGGTGGGGATGGCCTTCCCTGTCTTCAACCCCTTACCAGATGCTATGGGGCTGGGATAGGTACCCCATGACTACCTAGGAACACTCTTGGGATCAACTGAGTGGAGAGCAGTGGTAGTTTGTATACACGATGAATACATTGCCATAATCATAATTATTGCTACTTTTCATCCCTTAACTGTTATATCTTGGGTAAAGTACTGAACCCAAGGTACAATTGCTCAAACGTCAGGCAGTCATCTTAGCACTGGATGCCCTGGCTAATGATTGGACCCCTCTGCAAATTTTAGACCCTAAATCATTGCCAATGGCCTGGTTATCTTGTTTGCCCAATAGCAGCAACATAAATTTCTTATCCAATATCAATCTTTTCAAGTAAAGACTCTGGGCATCTCTTGCCTCACAGATAAAAAAATAGAAATGATCACATATGCCTCTACATATACTCAAGCTACAATACAGGTCTCATCAAGATAGTTCTTATCCCTTTCGGAGTTCCAGACATTGTTAATTGCAACTAAGGCATTCATTTCACTTCTCAGAATACACAATGCTGGGCAAGTCATTTGATGGAATTTTCACCTTCCTTACAGACTTCAGGCTACAGATCTCACAGAGTACCTTAATGGCTTATTAAACCTGTTGAAATTTAATTAAAGAAATATTGTACATTTTAGCCATCAAACACCAGGGATGAATTGTAATAGTCTGTCTCCAGCTTTCTTTTTGACGTTTGACTGCTGACAGTTTTTAAGCCTCACCTCTCCCTCTTCCCCTTTGGCTCTACACCTGGACAAGCTAATAAAAACCCTGAGTGATCTCTCCTTTGGTGCCAGAGAGAGTTTCAAACCATGCAAGCCTCTGACTGTGCACTGCAACCCCACCCTTAATCATAATAAAAATCCAAGCCAGTTTCTTTTTCTTGCTCTCTCAGGAATTTTAAAACAGTTTTGGAAGCCTGTCTTGTTCTCCCCATAAAGCCTTGTTACGTGAGTAATAAATCTTTGAATATCCTCTTGGTGTGTAAATGGCATCAGTTTTAACATCTGAACAAAATTTTGGATGGGGTCTATTGTGTATCTTCAGAGTGGCCACAACCAGTAGCCTGTGTTTACAGAAATAATTTCTAGCTGGATATGTAACAGGAAGGTGGAGTTGTAGGAAAATGGCTCCTCCATGATAGCCTGGGGCCCTTGCAGTTATCCATATAAGCTGGAACTGCAGTTAAGCTGAGTCTCGGTTAAATGCCTTGTGATCTTCCAGGACATAACAAGATGGCAGGCTGTAAGGAGCTGCTACAAAGGCCATCTCCCACACACCTCTATATCACCCCTGAGAGGTTGTCATGAGACAGTTTCTCATCACCTACCAGTTTCTGATGGGGCTTTCTGTCCTGTGTCCCCCAGAATAGAGCTGTAGCATATAAAGTCACTCAACTGTAGTTTAGATTTGGCTCCTCAGTAATGGAGTATATCAAAACTTGTGTTTCAGTCATATGGACCCTTTTGTTTCTATGTTGTTTTTTTAGGGTGTGTGGGAAAAAGACCTGGGGAGCTGGTACCTTTGGGTCATTCTTCTTTGTAGTGTGTATATAAGTAATAAACTGTTTAAATCTAAAAGTAGCTCATTGTATCTTCACGATTGAATCAGTCAGGTCTTGGCCTTACGTTGTCTTCTATGTGTGAATTTGTTACCATATAATCCTGATTGCTATCTCTTTTACCCATAAAATAAAATAATATAATTAGTATACTTGCATTTATTCAACAGTTCTTAAACTGAATAAATATCATATCTTTCAGTCATTTGTATTTGGGAAGCCTTCAGTGAATTTTCAATTGCAGCTGTGGTACTAGTTCAGCACCTGAGAAAATACCTTACAGTACTTTATGAAGCTAAGAAGTTAGGAATAATTGGTACTGGAAGATTCTAAAAAAATGTAAACATGAAGTATACACAAAATATTCTTCCCAATAAAGAGAAATTTGAGTACAGACCACAGTCTTATGGTGTTTCACTTTCCACACTTTCCAGTACACAAACACCTGGTAAAATAATGGCAATGTATTTTTGACAAGTAGGAGTTATGACAATTATTTATATGTGAGTACCTATGGGGTACCATGTTCCAAGCTCCATGCTAGCCTGGGTCCCCATGCCATGGGACTTCAGAGTCCAGGTGGCAGAGACATTCAGGCTAGTAAGTATAATATAATTTTCAAAAGAACTATGAAATAAAGCAGTGGGGCACCTGGGAACACAAGAGTATATCATACTCTAGAAGAATGAGAAGGGCTTCTCAGAAGCAGTGTTGTTTACAAAGGTAGGGGTTATGATTATCCCCATTTTATAGAAAAGAAATTGAAGATTAGAGAAATAACTTGGCAGAGGTCACACAGGTATTAGATGGTCAACCCAGTTTTGAGCCATGGCTTGTTTGACTCCAAACCACTATTTAACTTACAGCCACCACCTACAGTTCTATTCACCTGGCTTTGTTTGCTTCTAAAATTAAAAAAATCTGCTAAGCTTATTATAAACTCAGGTTAAAAAACAACTTCTAGGAAAAAGATTAATGAATTTTTTTTCTGGATTTTTCTTGTTCCTTGTAATACGGGATCCTTGGAAGTGAAATCTCTGCCCAGCTGTGGGGAGTAAAGGGCTCTGAGGCTAACCTTTCATCTTCCCTTTTCCAGGAAACAGTTGTTTCTGGGGAACTGCTTGCTCTTGGGATTGGGACATACTTTGAAAGCAGGAGTGGAATGGGCAGCTTCAGTTTCACAACCTTTCATACTTATGAAGGTGTTCATCTTCCCTGGAAGTGTCTTCCAATGTTATTCTTTGGGCCTGCTCCTTCTTGACCCACGAAAAATGTCAGGGAAGGCCCCATGTCTATTGATTTCAGCACAGCTTCATTGACTCTGACCTAGTAGGTTTTGGCCTTTACAGAATTCTAAGCACAGTCCAAAATTGGAGGAATATCTGCAGTATAAAACACAAAACGGTTCAGTGCAGCCAGGAATGTTGACTGCTTACTTTCCTGTTGCACCTACCTTCAAATATAACTTCAAAGTTAAATGAATGTGCAACTAACAAGTCTGCAGCCACTATTCCCCTAAAAAAAACTATTAAAAATGGTGTTTTGTAGATTTTTATAAAATTCCGTAACTTGTTCCCTGGAGACTCTACTTTTTTAATTTTTCACACTGACATGAACTGAACTATAAGTGTCAAAAATCCTGCTTAACAGAACATGAGAATCTATGTCCATTTTCTAATAGATATAAGAATTTAACTCTATTTCAGTGAGCCAAATTAAGAGGAAAGAAAACCTCCTCACTGGTCTGTAGCAAGGGAAACAATAGCCACTCCAGGGTATGTTGCCCCTCTCTTTTTCTACATTTGACGTTGACCCAGAAGTGGCACCCCAGAGCCAACATTTTCTTAAAAATCTAAAAATGTTCCTCTTCGTTTTTTCTCTATACCTTATATATTAGCTTTAATAAGAGGGCTGATACCTTTTTTAATTAACTTTTTATTATGGAAAATGTCAAACATACAAAAGTAGAGAGAAACATATAATGAACCATCATTTAACCATCACCCAGTTTCAACAATTATCAAGACCAATTTGTTTCATCAATATCTGCAATGCGTTTAACATCCAGACTTATTTTGAAACAAATTCCAGACATCATTTCAACTGTAAATGTTTGAGAATGTATCTCTAAACATGATAAATGTTTTTAATGTAACTATAATACCATGATCCCAACTGATAGCAAATATCAAGCTAATTTTCAAATTATCTGGATTGTCTTATAAATGTATTTTATAGTTTGGTCAAATCAGTGTCTAAAAAAATCCATGTTACAACTGGTTCATATGTCTCTTAAGTCTCTTTTAATCTATAGGTTCATTCTCCCATTTCTTTCTTTCATCCAGGCCATTCATGTACTGAAGAAACAGGGCCATCTGTCCTGTAGAGTTTCTGCAGTCTGGATTCTGCTGATATCATCTCTCTGGTGTATGTTTCTCTGTTCCCTGTATTTTCTATAGATTATGAATTATGTCTAGAGGCATGGTCAGATTTAAGACCAAAATTTTGGCAAATATATTTCATAGGTGGTGTACTACCATCAAGAGGCACATAATGTCTCAGATGACAGACAAATGAGTAAGAATTCTTGCTAATATCTCACAGATGCCTTGAAACACTTGACACCTGATATACAAAAGCCACATGTATGTTAAATGTTAGATAAAAGGCATTTATTGTACTAACACTGGATTAGAAAGTCAATGCTTTACCACTCAGTGTTGCTAAAAATACGAGTTATTTAGACGAATCTTCAGTGATATCTACCATATTTCAAGTGATGCCTTAAATGCTAGATATATAAAAAGACTAAGGAAACAAGGTCCTTGCACTCAAGGTCATATAAATTGGTGGGAAATATAGACACATAATCATAAAAGCACAAGAAAGGCCATAAGTGCTAAATTAGAAGTCTGTAGATACAGTGGTAGTGCAACAACTTGGAGAATTGTCATTGCAATAAACAGAGAAGAAGTGTCCAAAAGCATAGGATGAGCTGTGTTCTTGACAGTATGAAAGAGCTCAACCGTGCTTCACAATTCCATTCATCATTGGGTTCATATACTTGATTCTTTCAAAGTAAATCTGAAAAAAAAAGTCTCATTAATAGTTTTATTGGTTCATCAATTTCTCTAGTCGGCAAATAGGGTCTACTATGGTTTATTTGTCACTTTTTATTGGAAAAGCCTTTAGAGAATTATCCAATGCAGTTCTGCTGTGAGGCCAGATGAGAGCCTGAGGGAGTAACAGATTGGCCCAGCTAACAAATGCAGCTAAGAAGTCAAGATTACACTAGTAGACATCTCTAATCTCTGGATCAGTGACAAATGTCTCCAAATTTTAGCACTGTTTTAGCCTATGAGGATATGGGCAGGAATCAGGCTGGCTCCTAGTCCTCAAAAACTTCACAGTCTGACAGACCAATAGTCATTCAGAAAGATGGTCACAATACTAGAATGATGCTGAAAATGTTTCCTGTTCTGCTTGGTGCTTCCACAAAAGGAACCCTGGAAAAGAAATCTCTGGCCAGCTGTTAGTACGGTAGTCTCTAAAGCCACATTTTTATCTCCCTTTTCCCACTAAACAACTATTGATGAAGGAATTGCCCTTTCTTACAATTGGATTCCACTGTACAGGAAGTGAGAGAAGCAGCTTCAGCTTCAGAGCCTTTTAAACCATCTGTCCCACAAGTTCCTTCTAATGTTGCTATTATACTTCATGAGCTGGTTCCTGCTCTTACACACACACACACACCAATACTTATTAGATGTTTCTAAATATAAAATTGTTGAAATGTTTACAATTTTATTAAATGAAAATTTACTCCAACATGTCTTCTTAAAACTTATTTTAAAGATAAGAAGAGGCACTTGTACATTTGGGAAAAATACCCTTATGAAACTTGCTGAAAACAAATTTCTACCTCATGTCTGAAAGTGTTAATTACCTTTGATCAATGCACTGTTTTCTGGAAAGGGTATAAGCTGAAAGATACACCTGTACATTTTTAGTACAATCACCACATAAGTAATGCATGGGTGCTATGTAATGACTCTGTGAGCAGAAAATCCCAACTGTGTATTAAACTCTTGGAGAGTGGAGGTTATAGATCCCTTTCCATTTGTCAGCCTCTGTGTCAACTGTTTTAGTCTGTTTTTTTATTTTTCTTTCAAAATAAAAGGTTTTTTCATTTAATATTTTTAGACTGAACTCTAGAAGCATATATGCTAAGAACTGCACATGAGTTTAAAAACATAACTTACAGTGTGATAATTGTATTCTGTTGCAATTTAGAAATGAAAGCCTTGGAAGTTTTACAAATTGCGTACTTGAAGATATTTGGGCAGTCCAAATATTTCTGAATAAGATTCAACAAATACTTAAAGGCTAACAACTCTTAAGGACTGATTGGCATCAACTTTCACATTTGTCAGATACATAGCATAGAAGTCAAAACACAGGACTGTGCATTACTATCTCTAAGAATGCCATGCACAAATTAAACCTCCCAGATATTTTGTGGTAGCATTTTAGATGAAGTTTTATGTAGGGAACAGTTGCAAAGGAATAATTCATTTTCTGTGCAGTTAGTGTATATATACTTTGAAAAATGTTAGGTTACTGAGAATATCTACTAGTCGACTTGGATTGTTGGAATAGAAAAGGTCAAGTCTTAGAAAGTTTGTTTTTAAAAAATAAGATTTTTGTACAAAGGAACAGATAATTTTTGAAAAACATTTGATAAATCTGCGTAAGAGAATAGGAAATTTACAATTGACTTTTCAAAGGTATCCATTTTTTACACTATTCACCCTTTGAAAACATTTATTGTTAACTACAATATATACTTTATTTAGATATTTATATATGGCAAAGATCCTATTTTAAAAACAAATTAAAAAATTCAATTCTACCAGGGAGTTACAGGTAAATATGTATTATGAAACAAAAAAGTCAGAAGTGATATCAGTTTTGCAAAAGCGGGGGGCATCTGAGACAAAAAAAATCCTGAATTCCATGTTCTAAATTCAAGTCTTTTGGAAATAATTCAGGTTTCTTCCCACCCATCAAAAAATTTGAGGTCTAATGGCTACACTGCCAGGCAAAGAGGTAAGTACAGTAAATTGTGAGAACCGTGACACGCACAGAAGAGAGTATCTTAACCCAGGTGGTCAGGAAAGGCTTCTCATAGAAGTTTATGAAGTATCTATTTTTATTATCTCCAATTTTATATTTTAAAAAACTGAGCATCAGATAAGTTAGATAAGTTGGCTGGGGAAACACAGTGAGCTAGAACTGCAACCAGTTTTCAACCCCAGTTTGTCTGACTTCAAAGCCCCAATATAGTTTCTATCACACCAAGCTCTACACCTCATGAAGAAGTTATTTTACTTTACTTTTCCACTTCTCATAGTGCTGTTTGCCCGTGAACATTTAAAATCCGCTAACTACAGTATTATATTAACAGTTTATCGGGAGA
>JAPYXV010002808.1:0-12807 GCA_028533065.1 Trachops cirrhosus
CCTCCCTGCTCCTCACGCAGATCACTGGGCTGTTATAATCCTGCAGTAGTCTCCTTACCGTCTGGTCTTTCCGTGTCCGCTACAATTTTGATTTCTCATTTTCATGTAAGCTGCAATGTCCTCTTTAGTATGGTTAGGTTTTTCTGTCTTTTGAAACGGGAGGCGGCGTGTGCTCCCTCCTACCACGTCGCCATCTTCTGATCTTCTATTATTGTAAATTAATTTAAAATAATATATCTAAGACACAGTTTCTCCATCTTTGTAATCTTGTCCACCAGAGCTTGGCTATCACTGATGAAATGATAAATATGGTATGTCTCTAAATGCATCTTTACACATTAAATATAATGGAAAAAGCTCTTTACTATGTAACAAATCTTTGACATAATTAAGCTAAACTTCTTGAAAATTTTGGAGAAGTGTAGTTCCATGTGAATGCAGCTTTTCATGTGTAAAAAAAGAAAAAATAATTTGTGACTTTGACCAAAAAGCATAACAGTTACTGAAGAATAAAAAATTCAAAAGCTAAAAAGTAGTTTCTTCTGAAAGATTACACTTCTTTTAGGCATTTTTAGGGGAAAAAAACATCATTCAGTAGTGCTACAACTGACTAAACAAACTTCAAGAAGCAAGATACATTAAAAGAATACTTCATTGCCATGTACTTTTTATAAGTAATTCAACTACTTAAAACTGTTTTCCAAAGTGAAAAATACAGTGAGTAGAATTTTTGTGTGTGCACTTTGATTCTATTCTCTGTTAACCTTTTTATGAAAAGACATGTCAGACAATATTTTCAGACAATTGTTCTCTTCAGAGAAACACTAAGAATACACAGTTGCACTTGAAGTGTGAAGAACATTTTAATGGTGTTAGAAATAATTTTGCTTTGCTAGCTGCAGAGCTAACAAAAATAACTAAAGAAAAACAGTCCAAAAATGTTGTAAAAGTTATTTAGATTTATCACTGAACTCTGTCTTGTGTTTCTCAGACTTCTTCTTTCACCAGCTCATAATAAATGTCATGTATCTCTTCATGATGTGTAAGGTTCTTCACCTTTTCAAGAACCACAGACATTCCAAACAAAAGGTTAAAGACCTAAAATATTAATCCTTCACAGATGAAAAAAGTTACTAAAACCTGGATGTTCTCTTACAATGATAAATGGTCTCAATACATATAACCAAGATAGATTATATTTTTGCTTCTGAAGTAATAAGTAAAATTAAAAATAACTTGTATTAGATAATATTAATTTATCCTATTAAGTGCATATTGAAAATTTACTGAATAGTACAGTATTGTTGTTACTATTTAAAGATATATGCTCCTAAGAAACAAATTTTGCAATTGATAAAACAAGCACACACACATAAAACAATATTGTCTGAAGTGGAATATAATTAAATGCATTACTTTGGGGCATATTCCACATAAGGAGGCTGGTATAATGCAATAATACAGAATATGTGCTAAAGGTTGAACTATTTCTGAGTTGAAATATTTTCCCTTGCCCAATTCAGATGTTTGCAAATAGACCTTACCTCTATGTGCCTAATTTTCTAATCTGTAAAATCAATTTTATGGTCATTTATTTATACATATTCCCTAAGAGATACAGTACATTTTATATCCCTATTGAAAAACTTCCTTCCCCCTTCTTTCTTTTCTCCTTTCCACCCCTCTTTCCTCCCTGTATCTTTGAGAAAACAGAAATTTAGAGTAGTATATCTGCAATCTTTTCTACTTAGGATGGTAATCCTTCAATTCCTGTTGTGTGCCTATTTTTAAATGAATGTCTATACTTCATGCTTCTGTCTTCTTGTTTTCTATTTGTATTCACACATCCCACCACCACACACCCCATCATTATTAGAGCTGTAAAAAAAGTTGATTTCCCAAACAGGAAAGCCAAAGTCTTCATTCATTGGGTGGGTCTTCATTCCTAACTAAAAGGCTTTTAGAATCCTGACACACATCTAAGTAAATGGTCTCTCAGGAGTGGATTTGTCCACCTAAAGAGAACACACTAAGAACAAGGGTGAGGGGGAGATGTTGGTAACTCTTTGAACTGTGCATTTACAAAAAATACATTCACATTTAAAACATTTAGACTTCCCCATGATGGAGGCACAGGTAGATACACTGCCTCCTCGAACAACCAAAAGAAGGACAAGAACAAATTTAAAAACAAAAAATAACCAGAACTGCCAGAAAATCGAACTGTATGGAAGTCTTAAAACCAAGGAGTTAAAGAAAAAATATTCATCCAGACCAGTAGGAGGGGTGGAGACTGGTAGCCAGAACAGAGAGGACTTGCGGCAAGGTGGCAGCTGGAGGATTGGGACAGGCAAGGCGGTGGCTAGCAGAGTGGGTGGTCCCACATTTGTGTGTGGATCAACCTGGAGGAACAACTGGGGAGCAGAAAGACCACCATTCCTGTGCGGAAATAAAGCCTCAAAACCTGGGACTGAAAAAACCTGTGGGGGTTGATGCAGCAAGAGAAACTCCCAGCCTCACAAGAGAGTTCACTGGAGAGACCCACAGTGTCCTACAATGTACACAAACCCACCCATCTGGGAATCAGCACCAGAAGGGCCCAATTTGCTTGTGGGTATTGGAGGAAGTGACTGAAAGCCAGCCAAGAGCTGAGCAAGTGGCATTGTTCCCTCTTGGACCCCTCCCCCACAAAAAGGGCCACAACATAGCAATGTGGGTTGCCTCACCCTGGTTATTCACCAGGGCTCTGCCTGGTGAATACCTGAGGCTCTACCCTTTACTATGTAACAGCCATGTTGAGACAAAGAAATATGACCCAAATGAAAGAACAGATCAAAACTCCAAAAATAGTAGTAAGTGATGAAGAGATAACCAACCTATCAGATGCAGAATTCAAAACACTGGTAATCAGCATGTTTACAGAAATGGTTGAGTATGGTCACAAAATAGAGAAAAAAGTGAACACTATGAAAAGTGCAATAAACCAAAATATACAGGGAACAGTGAAGGGAAGGAAACTGAGACCCCAATCAACAGTTTGGAGCAGAAGGAAGAAATAAACATTCAACCTGAACAGAAGGAAGAAACAAGGATTCAAAAAAATGAGGAGAGGTTTAGGAACCTGCGGGACAACTTTCAACATTCCAATATCTGAATCATAGGGGTGCCAGAAGGAGAAGAGGAAGAGCAAGAAATTGAACACTTATTTGAAAACATAATGAAGGATAACTTCCCTAATCTAGCAAAAGAAATAGACTTCTAAGAAGTCCTGGAAGCTGGGAGAGTCCCAAAATAGTTGGACCCAAGTAAGCACACAGTAAGGCATATCATCATTACATTACCCAAGATTAAAGATCAGTAGAGAATCTTAAAAAGCAGCAAAAAAGGAGACAGTTGCCTACAAAGGAGTTCCCATAAGACTATCAGCTGATTTCTGAAAAGCAGGGAAGAAGGGGCTGGAAAGAAGTATTCAAAGTCATGAAAGGCAAGGATCTACATCCAAGATTACTCTATCTAGAAAAGCTATCACTTAGAATGGAAGGGCAGATAAAGAGCCTTTCAGATAAGGTCAAGTTAAAGGAGTTCATCATCACCAAGCCCTTACTGTATGAAATGTTAAAGGGACTTACCTAAGAAAAAAGAAGATAAAAAATATGAATAGTAAAATGATGACAAACTCACAACTATCAACATTCAAAGCTAAAATAACAGAAACAAAAATGAACTAAGAAAACAACTAGAATAGTAACAGATTCACAGAAATATAAATCACATGGAGGGGTATCAGCAGGGAGAGGGAGGGGGAGGAGGGAAAGTGGGAAAAGGTACAGGGAATAAGAAGCATAAATGGTAGGTACAAAAAGACAGGGAGAGAATAGTAAAGAAAATGGAGAAGCCGAAGAACTTATATGTATGACCCACGGACATGAACTAAGGTGGGGGAATGATGGTGGGCAGAAGGGAGGTTGGTACAGAGCAGAAGGGAATAAAGGGGAGAAAAAATGGGACTACTCTAATAGCATAATCAATAAAATATATTAAAAAAAATTTAAAACCATGCAACCAACCATCTTTCCAGTTATCCAAGTGAGCAATCTAAAAACTTCTTTATCTTCCAAATGAAGCTCACTTAAAATCCTATCCTATGCTCCCCTGTGCTTCTGAAATGTCTCATCTTTCCTATACACTGGCCAACCCTCCCCTCTCTCATGGGTCAGGCTGGCATAATCCCATGAGCATCTCATTGTAATGTTCTCCCAACCAATATTTTTTTATAGTTCACTCTTCTAATTTATCCTGCATCTTACCATTAGAATTATCTTCCTCCACCCCACACCCAAATATACTCTTTTATGCCTCAGTTTTCCTATTGCCATCAATCCAAAATAAGTAGGAATGTACTTTTAATTAAACTTCAACTCACCTTGAAATCTGTTTCTCTGAAAACCCCTTCATTCCAATTTCCTAAACCATCTCCAATATCCACTTTATGAAACCTAAACTCTAGTCAAGTGAAAGTATTTCTTAGATCTGTCCATTCACATCTTGGCATCCTGCTCATGATTGAAAGGTCCAATGGGCTCCTAGGGTGCTGGACGATCTTACAAAATTAATTTTTGCAACTACTCAACATCATATCTTGCATTCATACATGTTTTTAACCATTTCACATGTCATTCTAACCATTAAACTATAAACTCCTTGAGAACAAGTTTATGCCTTATCTGCCTCAATATCTAACATGACACATATTTGAGTTTCATTTAAAAGATTCACCTTTGTTGCCCCAAGAAAAAATATCAATTCTTCTTAAAGTAACATATTCCATGTCTGTCTCTCTGTCTCTCCAGAGTACACTTTATCTCCTTGCTCATTAATTTTCTTTTCTGTGCTGAAATCTGTTGGAGTTCTTCCCGCAAAGCCTTTCCAGCCACTCTGCATCAGTAATCTACATGTCTCACCTGACAGATGTAGACTCAGAAGGTTTGTACTGTCTGTCATACTCCTGGTTAGTTCCTTGTTGTCAACTGCTTTTCTTTTTGTTTGCTAGGGTAATTTTTTAATCATATGTTTATTTTTACTCACTAAAAAAGAAGGCACCCTAAAGATGTCAAGAGTGACACAATAAATACACTGGAACTCAGCACCCACTTAAGAAATGTAACATTCCCAGTTCATATGAAATTCCTTTCCAGATCTGATCCTATCACCTCCCCTCCCTACAATGAATCACTACTGTAACTTTGGTGATTATTATGGTGATGCATTTCTTTAAACTTTTACAACTTATCTTTGTATACATATTTTATATAAGGATCTTGTTACATTTTAAAATTATATGTAAATGTTATATAGCAAGTAACATTATTTTGCTGAATATTGTTATTAAGAGCCATTAATATTCATGTGTGTAACTTGAGTTAGCTTACTGTCATTCTCATGTACAACTTCATTCTATTAATGTATCATACTTTATTTATTATCATTTCAATGAACCCATTTTGCAGTTTCCTTTATTTATTTTGAAAGTATTTTGCTAAGAAGATTCTTGAATGTATCTCCTTGGGTACATTTGAAAAAGTTTCTCTAGCTACAATATACATACAAAATTGATATTTGAAGGCGGTAGATATCCTTAAATTGTTTTCTCTACTATGGAAAAACTACCTAACAGGATTTTTATTGAAATTGTATTGATTTCTCACTAAATTCAAGAAAATGGACATCTTTGGGGGGAAGAAGGGTATAAAGGGGGAAAGAGAGGGAAAGCAAAGAAACATGAATAGAGGAATCATGGGCACAGAGGATTCATGGGCTAACTGAAGGAGTGAGGGGGACGGAGTAGGGGTGAGCAATGGGGTAAAAGGTGGGACAACTGTAACTGAACAACAATTTAAAAAAAATCTGTACCTGCCATTCCAGCAATAGTCTAACTTGCTTCCTTCTGTCTCTATATTCTGACTACTGTGTCCTTCTTTTAATTCATTCAAAAACTGACATCATTACAATATTCAGATTAGTTCTTTCTTGATATATTCCAATAAAATACTATAATTGTCTTTACATGGTACACAATTTGGTTAAATTAAATGAGACCAAAGAGCCATATTTCTACAGTTTTTAAAATAATATTTTATATAAAATATTTTTCTCAATTTTTATTTATGAGCTATGGTACTATGTTGAACTCGTATATTACTCATACTCATATACCTAGTAAAATTGATCAATTTATTAATTAACTTTTTTTACTTGAGATTTTAAGTTAAAAAAACTATTATTTGAGAAAAATGAATTATTTTCTCCTTCAAGCCTTATACATTTTACTTTATTTTTTCTTTTTCTGTGGCTAAAACTGAAGGACAATATTGAAAAAAAATAGTGATGCCAGGCATCCTTATTTCATCCCAGTTTTAACCAGAATATCTCCCATATTCCAACTTAAAGAATGATGTTTGCTATAAGTTCTGCGTAAGTACTGGTTATCAGTGTAAGAAATGTTCCTTTAATTTCTAGTTAGTTCAGATTTCTTTTGTTTTTTTCATAAACCAGATTTTTGGCAAATTTTGTGGAATCCCATTGATTTGATCAAATGTTTTTATACTGTATAAATGTGGTGGAATACATTTGTGTGTTTCTAATGTTAATCCATTCTTGATCTTGTGGATTAACTTGAATTATTCATGAAGGATATGTTTTATATAATGCCATATTTTGACTTTTAATACAGTATTTGTTTCAGCTTTTTACATCTGTGTTTGTGAACAAGTGCCATATAATTATTTTAAAAATTTTGCCTGCTTTGGGTATCAGGTATCTAGTTGTTTTATGAGATAAATTTAGAATAGTTTTCCCATTTTCACTAATCTGGAAAAGGTTATTTGATAGAAACAATACATATCTTAAATGTATCAAATACTTTACTGTGAAAACACAATCTTTTTTATTTCAAAGATCAATTTTTTAAATATTGCAGTAAAATGTAGATAACAATTACCATTTCAAACATTCCTAAATCTACAGTTTCCTTTCTGTTTTAAAGATTTGATTTATTTCTTTTTTTAGAGAGAGGGGAAAGGAGAGAGGGAGAAAAACATCAATGCATGGTTACCTCTCACACACCCCCTACTGGAGACCTGGCCTATAACCCAGGCATGTGCCCTAGACTGGGAATCAAACCAGTGACTCTTTGGTTCGCAGGCCTGTGCTCAATCCACTGAGCTACACCAGCCAGGGATTTTAAGTATTCAGTTTCTATGGTATTAAGTATATTCACATTGCTGTGCAAACATCACCACCATCCATCTCCAGAACTTTTTCATCTTCTCCAACTGAAACTGTGTACCCATTGAGCACTAACTGAAGGTTATGCTTTTAAATACTAACTTTCTATTGTGTTTTGAATATTGTTTTTAAGCAGGAGAGACCTGCCGGACATGAAGAAACCATAAGGAAAAAAAGAATAGATGAAATTTTATTTGTATGATGTTAAGTAGATCACCGAAATCCAGGTTTCCTCCAAGTAACTACTTTGTTTACCTAAAATCAGAAACCATTGTAAAACCCTGGGGAAGAAAGAATTCCTGCAAAAGAAACAGCCCCCAGAAGTCTTCTATGAGATATTTTGCCAAAGGGGTCAACACCTAGCGTTTATAACTTGGAAATTAACTTGAGTTAGGAATAAAATAAAGTAGTATTTTTGCCCTGACTGTTGAGGCTTAATTGGTTGGGCATCTTCCTGCAAAGCAGGTCACTAGTTTGATTCTCCATCAGGGCACATGCCTGGTTTGTGGGTTGTGTCCCAGGTTAGGGTACCTGGGAGAGGCAACTGATCAGTGTTTCTCTCTCACATCAATGTTTCTCCTCCTCACTTTTTCCTTCCTTTTCCCTCTCTAAAAATAAATAAATTAAAGAAATAAAGCAATATTTTTATTTACCTGATTTAGAGAATTTAGATTCTATCTACTTCATATGAATTCTAAATATAGGTTTCTCTGAAAAGATATTCTCACAAAGTGTGAGGCAGAACTCTCTTCCAATATGGAAATTGCTTCCAGAAATCATAACAGAAATCTTAGGCCAGAAAAGGAGCAATTAATCTTGTGTCAGCTTCAATGAGAATATTTTTCTAGTCAGCCTGACTACTTTGACACCCAAAAGGCAACCACTCAGTGTTGGGAACTTAAATCTTACAAGCAATCATATCAATCATACCAAGTCTCCAAAATTATTACTGATGTCTTCCCAGACTAGCTTCATCTATTCTTTGCCTCTATATCTCCACTGTACTTAAAATGCTAGACAGTCTGTCTGTAGGGCTGCAATGAGGGACTGGAGCCAGTGTTTGTTATGTGTATGTTGACACTGAAAAGCAATCCTGTCCATTCCAGCTTCAGAGGAAGAGTCTTGGGAAAGAGTCTTATCTCAGAGATGCATGGTGAAAATAAAAATACATTGTAGAACTTTAGGTCTTTTTTAAAAATGTATTCCTAATATATGTACCATGGGGCATTAATATCTTGTTAATGAATTACAAATTGGTAGTTACAGAACAGTCATGAAGATATGAAGTTCAATATAGGGAATATAAACAATATATTGTATTAACAATGTATGGTATCATATCAGTACCAGATTCATATAATGTCTAATCACTGGGTTGTACACCTGAAGCTAATAATATTGTGTGTCAACTGTCATTGAAAAATATTTAAAAATATTTTTAAAATAATAAATAAATAAATTTTGGTAAAGAAAAATACATATCTTGCTTGAAGTGAATTTACAGAAAATTAGACATACTACCACTATCTGAATATTTGTACAGGATACACTCTATAGATAAAATGATGTTAGTGTTACCCATCAGTAACTATGCTTAATGTATGTGCTTTGAAGAGCATGTACTTTATTTTTTCTTTTTTCAAGATTTTATTTATTATTTTTAGAGAAAGAGGAAGGGAGGGAGAAAGAGAGGGAGAGAAACCTCAATGTGTGGTTGCTTCTACACATCCCCAAGTGGGGACCTGGCCCACAACCCAGGAATGTGCCCTGAATGGGAATTGAACCAGTGACCCTTTGGTTCACAGGTCAGCACTCAATCCACTGAGCCACACCAGTCAGTCCTGAAGAGCATATACTTTATTTTAGGGTCAGAAAACTTTTTTATGTAGAGATCAGATAATAAATATTCAGGGATTTGCAGACCATATGGTTCTGTTGCAACTACTCAAGTCTACTGTTGTAGTCCAAAGAAAGCCTTAGAAAATATGTAAATGAATGGCCATGGCTCGGTTTCAGTAAAACTTTATTTACAAAATGGACAGAGGATCAGATTAAGTCCAAGAGCTATAGTGTGCCCACCTCTGCTTTAGCATGAGCTTTACTCTCCTATCTTCACCTACCTCTATGAGATAGCAAATTGGGAACTCATACATGTCTGTTAGTGTCCAAACTTCCCAAACTTTCCTTTATCAGGTTTACAATTTTGAGATTGATTTTGTTATCATTGAACAATATGATGTTTGGTAGCTTATTTAAGTGACTTATTTGAAAAGGGAATTTTTATGTCTAAGTGGTTAGGCTTTGGAGGATTGATTCTATCTCGATGTTCAATGTTAGACTATTGATTTATTTCTTTGAGTTTTGCCTCAAATACATCCATAATGAAAAACAATGTGGAAGGTCCTGGTCATCCAGTCATATTCCTTACACCCAGATCTTGAAGATATTAGAGTGCTTATACAGAGAGTCTGCACTGGATGACATCTAGGCATTTTTTTCTTTTTTATTATATTTATGGGGTGACATTGGTTAATAAAATTGCATTGGATTCGAGTGTACAATTCCATAATATATCATCTATATATTGTGTTGTGTGTTCACCACCCCAAGTCAAGTGTCCTTCCATCACCATTTATTCCCCCTTTATCATCTTCTAACTCCCCACACTCCCCTTTCTCTCTTGGAATTCCCATACTGTTGCCATGTCTACAATGTAGGTTTTTTTTTCTTAATCCCTTCATCTTTTTCACCCAGCCCCACAGCATCTAGACATTATTATAAAACTTGTCTATAATGGGTAAAACAGCACTGGTAGTGTTTTTAAAATTTAATCACAACTTGGATATTAAATCCAGATGACTCTTCCCATGTGCCCAAGGGCCTGGCATACTCACAAGGATGTCAAGGGATATGTTAAATTTTCAAAGAAAAAACCATGATACTCAAAACCTATCTACTTATCTATCTTTATAATTATATATTCCTGATGTCCTTTCAAACCTTTTTATAAAAGTTTATTAAGCTTAGAAAAATTTTTGTATTGTATTTGTCTAATTATAGGTTTTATGTTATATATTCTAATTTTTCTAGTTTTTTTCTAATTCTAGAAATTCTATTATTCAAGCATTAACTATTCTAAAACTATCCATAATATCTCTTAATTTTTTCTCTCATCATTTTCATGTATTCACCTTTCTGCTCTTTCTGAAATAAATCATTGGATTACTTTTCTAAGTAATTTAAATTACTTTTAATATTGCATAGCTCTTATTAGATTTACTTCAACAAGCACCTTTGTCTTTGGCAATTTGAGAACAGCCTTTCCCAGAGCTTAACCTTCAGTCACTTGCAAGAGTGCTAGACCTTTTGGCATTTCTGGCCACACTGGAAGAAGAGATGTTTTAGGCCACACATTAAATACATTGTGACACATAATCACAAAAAAAAATCTCATACTGTTTTAAATAAATTTACGATTTTGTGTAGAGCCACATTCATAACCATCCTAGGCCACATTCAGCCCTCCAGCGGTGGGTTGAACACCTCTATTAAACCAGAACTTCTGGAAGGAGGCAGAATTCCTGGTCATGGTGAGAACTAAATCCTTTGGAAGTAATAATCTGAAATTATATGATCCAATCCTTACTCAAATAATCCTCATAAACCACCATTTAAATTCCACCATTACTCTGTTCTAATATACTGGTAGTGACTCAATGTGAATATTTTCATATTGAATCTTATCCATGTCCCTAATTTTTTAATATCACCTGATTAAACATCATTCTGTCATTCAAATCCACTTCCAAAAGTATTTAGGAAACTAAACAATATTCTCTAGATGAAAAGTATCTCCAAACAAAATGTACAAATGAAAAATAAATAAAAATAAAAACATGTCCTTCCTAATACAGAGAAAACTATATAATTTGCGACCTTAATCTTCAACTTGTAAAGTACTGTGCTACAGATCAATCTAGATAAAAGCTGTCAGAGCAACAGAAAAGAAACATATTCAAATTTTGTTTTTAATGGTAGAAAAATGCTATAAGTTGTGGAAGCAACAATTCATATTAATACTCCAGGATATGTCTAATTTATAAATCTTTTTACCCTTGTAGCTAGTAAAGTAGTGACTGTTACTAATGAAATGATCCATCTTCAAGAAAGTAAACCTTTCAAACACTACGGAGAAAAATGATATGCTATAATTCCCCAAAGAACAAATACTAGCTCAGTCCCTGGCCAGTTTTGTTTCAGGACTAAAGTAAGGGGGGTGGGGAGAAGTGGAAGAATTTTGTTAAACTCTTCAAATTCATATCAACTGAATGCTGTTTTGAATGCCTTTACTGTATGACATGGTACAGATTTGCTTCAGTATTCATAAGCATAAATCTTCCATCTGGTTCACATTGTAGGTGTGAAAGTTTATAGTTGAAAGACATATACTTGGCAAAAACTTAAAATTACAGGAAGCTTTTTGAATAAGCGAAAGGTGAGACATTACTACAGTCAGAAGATTTGAATATCTGATTTCTTCATTTTGAATTTTACAGTTTTCTTTATAATACTTGGATCCTTAAATGAGTCTAAAATCACTATCATTTTATATTTATTTTTCAAAAAATTCTTTTGAAACATTTTGCTCACTGATGTAGAAGAATATTCCTCTATTAAAATGCCACAAAATATACAGAAAAAAAACTGGTACTTTACATCTTGTAACATATTGAGATCATAATAAAAAGCAGCTTTAATGAGAATGCATATTTCAAAAGCTAGATTTCTTTAAACTTCAAAACTTTAAAACAAAATGGCTGTTAACACTATTTAATGCCAGAACTGAAGGGTCCACATGAAGATAAGCTTCTCTGAGGTCCTTTCACTCATTCAAACAGAAGGGTTCATATTCTTGCACATACAGTTGAGTCAGCCTCTCTAGGCTTCACACAGTGTGCGTGTGATCTCACCCACTTCTGTCTGAATGATTCCCAATCTTTAACTCCTGTCCATGTGTTTTTTAACTCCCGAAAGTACATTTCCAGCTGAATGAAGGCACACACACACATCAGCATAGAAATGAGCCAGCTGTTTATAAGATTCAAATCTATTCTCTATACCAATTCTTGTACAGGTGAATGAATGAGAACCTTGAAAATAATCCTCAATTCTCTTCTTTTCCCTGACCACCTAATGTAACCCTTTTACCAAAACACATTTTAGGGAAGCATTTTAGCTTCCCTATATCTTTCACTTTTATCTCATCCTGTTGCAGTCCACTGGCCCGCGGTGGACCCCAGACGTTGTAGATGGCTCGCGAGTGGTGAGAAAAACATACACACGGACTACAGAGTCCTGTGGAGGAATAGGAACGGCATGGATACCCTCTCAAGGGGAGGGTGCCTCCAAGTGGCCTGGCCACTCTCTCAAAGGAGAGCACCCCGAGATGCCGCCTCAATAGGCTTTTTATTAGGTAGTATTGGGTAGGTGAACAGATACAGAATGTGGATTTATTGTCTAGCA
>JAPYXV010002809.1:0-12805 GCA_028533065.1 Trachops cirrhosus
AGCCAAGAACGTATAAGTATGACCGATAGACATGAACTAAAGGGGGGGAATGTGGGTGGGAGAGGGTGTGCAGGGTGTAGGGGAGTGAAGGGGGGAAATGAGACAACTGTAATAGCATAATCAATAAAATATATTTAAAAAATAAAAAATAAATAAAAAAGTAATTGAAGACTATAGAATAAATTTGTTGTAATAATTTAGACTACTTATTCACTGGTTCTTTAATTCTCTCAAATACTGATGAAACATCTGCTTCCATGCTAGTATTGGGGGTGGAAATTTAAAAAAAAAAAAAAAGGCTGAGCCACTGCCCATAGAATTTTAGTGGTTAGGGGCAGCTATCATGTAAAAAAGAAGGTAAGGTTCCCCCTCAGACATAAAAGCTAGGCAAAAAAGGAGGATGAGGGAAAAGGGAGGTTCCCAATTACAGCTTCAAGTGTAAATGCCCTAAAGCAAGGCAGCATTGAGCCTTGCAAAACTGCAAGTCCCTCAGTGACAGGGAATTCTAAGTTAGCTGAATGATGGGCTAGATGAGTTTGTGATACTGGTGAGCAAGGGCCAGACTCTCAGATGGAGAAACTCATAATTGAGAATTAATCCTGAAATGCAAAACTGCCCTTAACAGTTACTTTTGGATTCTGGGTAAGCCAGAGAGAATTTCCACCTGGGTCAGTGATAGAATGGGTCCTAAGCTTTTGTCCCAGTGCAAATGAATACAGTGTGAAAATTAGATGTTTTAGTCACATTATCTCAGGGAGTTTCTCAGAAGGGTGAGTCTCCTTTGAGGTGAGAAGGTAAGAAGCCACTGGGCACTCTTTGCACTGATCATGAAGTGTCCCATCCTGCTCCATCACAATGGTATTCAAATTAAGTTATCATGTATGTGAACAAGTCCTAAGGTTTGGTGTTGGTTAAATTAATGAAAACAAGAGTGGTTTATATGAAAGGGCTTCTAGGGGGGAGGGAAGTTGTCAATCCTTGACACAAATTCTACTAGCTTTGTGTTGTATCTATCTGGGGAAGTATACCTCATACCCATACTGAATGACTTACCATGTAATAGGGAAATACTACTGAGTTTTCCTGGCTAATCATCATTTTAGCTGACTAAATTTCTTTGTTCTAGAATGCTATATTACTTGCTGATTTATTCTGGATTAAAACAAACAATCTCAGCAGGGTGGATGACATTATTAGAGTTCAAGTTAATAATAGTAATAAATGCCATATTGAACTTTCCATAGAGGCCAGGTGCTATTCAAGCACTTAATACATAGTAACTACATTCCACCAGTCCAATAAGATAGAGCTTATCAAACCCACTTTACAGATGCAGAGCTTAATGCGCATGAAGTTTAGAAATGTGTCCAAATTCACACAGCTGTTAAGGGACAAGGCTGAAACTAGAACTCCCAATCTGGGTAAAGTTTAGAGCTCACACCAAACCCCTTTAATCTTTCTGGAGTGCCCTTGGACTAATGAAAATCATCCCAGATATGCAGAGAGAGCTCCAATTCTCCAAGCTTGAGGCCCACCTTGTGCCTCTGAATTCAATTTTCCTTTTCCTTCTTAAAAACGTATCTCAGGTAATAAAAATAAAGAACCTATGGTCATACTACAGGGTTGTACTACATTCCCAGTGCAATACGAATACCAAACAAATGAGAGGTCTGAAAGGAAAGCTAATACTTGGTGGCAGTATGATCATCTACATATGTAATGTCAGATAATCTCAAAAGATCAGAGTCTCCCAGAATCCCCTTTCCTGTAGAATATAAATCTATCAGTGCAGACTTTACATGAGAATCTAAGTCTGACTGATGAAGAGAAGGAAAATATCAGCATATTTTGCCTGATAGTCCTTTATCTGTCCTGGGACTCCTGACTTGTGCTTCAGCTACCCCATATCACATCACTCCTAGAACAGAGACCAAGGTTTGCAGATGGGAAACTATTCAAAGTTTGCAGGTATGTGGCATTTCCCAGGAAGTCTTTTAACTCAAAAGGCAGGAGCCAAGATTAGGGGACTGGGTAATCAAACACCTCAGATTATTAGGGGTCACACACAAACATGCTTCCACTTGCTCTCAAAAGTAAAGGGTCCCAGACAGAGAAGTCAGGCTGAGCATGTCCACAATTTTGTCAGGACTTTCAGGGACTTAAGAGCCTTGGCCTAAGAAGAGCAACCTCAGGTCAGCAGATGGATAGATATAAAGGTGATAAACCTGAATGAGGAATGATGGAGGGACCCAGACAAAACAGTAGGGTTCCATAACGTCTGGCTCAGACTATAAACACTTGGAGATTTCAAACAGTCCTGGCTTGATGTGACTTATCCTGACTTCCAATTTGTAGGTCTCCAAAAGGGGAGTACCTTAATTTGATGACAGCAACCTCAGGTTATCAGAGAGTAGAGTTCCAAGAATGGTCAGGTGTCAAGGTGAGGACTTTGAATAAGAATTAGAGAGCCCCCCGTGCCAAAAAAGAGTAACCATATAAATTCCCCCAATGTTGTTGGTCCTGGGATGCTCAGCACAGAGTTGTGATGTGGCAGAACCTCTTTAATCTCTCTGGAGTGACCTTGGACTAATGAAGATAGTCCCGGATATGCAGAGGGAGAAAACCCAGGTTTTAACAAGAGTCATGGCAAAGACCCTAAGTGTTGTGAAGGGATCCCCACTAAACAGAGGGAGTGAAACAGAGCTCAATTTGATTCTTAGCCCTGGGAAATTTCAGAAGAGCTATAACTGATTACAACTGTGGACGCTCAGGAAGGCAGGCCCTCACTTTGAAGGAGGCAGCCCCACTTCTGTGGAAGGAGTGGTCTTGATGTTAACTGAAGTTATGAAGAGGCACTTGAGTGCTGAAGATAAAACTACTCCCTAAATAGAGGATCTCACAGGGAACTTGCCCTGCTGTCAGGCTTATGAAGCAGAGGAAGGATGAGATGTGTGTCACATAACCAAACATCCCCTCCAGAAACTCAGAAACATAAGAGATTTGTTCAGAGGATGGCGGAGTCAGGTACTAAATGGAGAACACCCAGTTTGCGAGAGAAACAAGATGAAGACACTAAGTGAGGACTTAGGGTTCACGAACACCTGACCAAGGGGTCCAAAAAAGTACCACCCCTCAGGTAAGGCCCGTAAGGCCCAGGGCACACATCAGAAGCTGTCTGCCCCAAATGCCACACTGGAACTCAGGAAAGTGAGCATTTGCTTTGTGACTGGGACCACCCAGCTCATTAGAGGGATGAGCCGAGGATCTGAAGACACAAAAGTGTGGACCCTGAGTGGGGACCTAGAGCCCACCCACTCCTAAGCAACCCGGTCCCCCAAGCTCCGGCAGGGTCTCAGTTCTCAGGCACCCCAGACAGCCCTGCCAGTTAGGACCCACCCACTTCCGCCTGGGGGCGAGGGCCTTTCCTGGCGCGCATTGACGAAGGCTTTGCGGCTGAGGGTGGATTCCTGGGGCGGACTTCCAGTCAAGCCCAGGACTTAGAGTGGCAGCTGCAGAAACCACAGCCCACCCAGAGTGAAGGTAAGACCCCCTTCAATCCTGCCCTTCGGTCGGGCTCTGAAAGGTCCCAGCAGAGCCTTCGGCTGAATTTGGCTTCGAATGTGTTAGTGAGAAGGCCGTCCTTGCTGTACGGGAGGAGCACGATTCGGCAGACAGACAACATGTAGGTCTGAACTGCTTCCTTTTTCTTCTTAGTTTTATTTATTTATGTTTACTGTTATTCACCTGCAGTTGTCCCCATTTTCTCCCATTACTCTCCGCCACCCTACCCACCCCCACCTCCCACATTCAATCCTATCCCCCCACCTCGTTGTCTTTGTCCATGGGTATTTCACCCATGTTCCTTGATGACCCTTCCCCTTCTTTCCCCATTATCCCCCTCCCCCCTCCTCTCCGGTCACTGTCAGTTTGTTCTTTATTTCCATGTCTCCATTTTGCTCACTTGTTTGTTTTATTGATTAGGTTCCACTTATAGGTGAGATCATAGGTGAGATGGTATTTGTCTTTCACCACTTGGCTTATTTCGCCTAGCATAATGCACTCCAGTTCCATCCATGCTGTCGTGAAGGGTAGGAGCTCCTTCTTTTTCTCTGCTATGTAGTATTCCATTGTGTAAATGTATCATTGTTTTTTGATCCACTCATTTCTTGATGGGTGTTTAGGTTGCTTCCAGCACTTGGCTATTGTAAATTGTGCTGCTATGAACATTGGGGTGCATAGGTTCTTTTGGATTGGTGTTTTAGGGTTCTTAGGATATAGTCCCAGCAGTGGAATTGCCAGGTCAAGGGGCAGATCCATTTTTAGTTTTCTGAGGAAACTCCATACTGCATTCCACAGTGGCTGCACCAGTCTGCATTCCCACCAACAGCGCACTAGGGTTCCCTTTTCTCCACAACCTCGCCAACACTTTTTGTTGATTTGTGTATGATGACCATTCTGAAAGGTGTGAGGTATTCATCTCAATTGTGATTTTAATTTACATCTCTCTGATGACTAGTGATGCTAACCATCTTTTCATATGTCTCTGGGCCCTCTGTATGTCCTCCTTGGAAAGGTGTCTCTTCAGGTCCTTTGCCCACTTTTTAATTGAGCTGTTTGTCTTCCTGGTGTGGAGTTGTATGAGTTCTTTATATATTTTGGAGATTGAACCCTTGTCAAAGGTATCATTGGCAAATATATTTTCCCATATGGTTGGTTCCCTTTTCATTTTGCTAATGTTTTCTTTAGCCACACAGAAGCTTTTAATTTTGATGAAGTCCCGTTTGTTTATTCTTTACTTTATGTTCCTTGCTCGAGGGGACATATTGGTGAAAATATTGCTGCATAGAATATATGAAATTTTCCTGCTTATTTTCTCCTGTAGGACTTTTACGTGTCATGACTTACATTTAAGCCTTCTATCCATCTTGAGTTTGTTTTTGTATATGGTGTATATTAGTGGTCGAGTTTCATTTTTTTCATGTAGCTGTCCAGGTCTCCCAACACCATTTGTTGAGGAGGCTATTTTTACTCCATTTTATACTTGTGCCCCATTTATTGAATATTAACTGACCATACAAACAAATAATATTTATTTCTGGGCTCTCTAATCTGTTCCATTGATCTGTGTGTCTGTTCTTATGCCAGTACCAGTCTGTTTTGATTACTGTGGACTTGTAATATAGTTTGATATCAAGTATTGTGATTCCTCCTACTTTGTTCTTTCTTAAAATTGCTGAGGCTATTCAGGGTCATTTAAGGTTCCATATAAAATTTTTAAATGTTTGTTCTATGTCTGTGAAATACTTCATCAGTATTTTTATAGGGATTGCATTGAATCCATAAATTGTTTTGGGTAGTATAGACATTTTGATGGTGTTAATTCTTCCAATCCATGAACATGGTATATGCTTCCATTTGTTTGTGTCTTCCTTAATTTCTTTTTTCAGTGTTCTGTAGTTTTCTGAGTAAAGGTGTTTTACTTCTTTGGTCTTTTACCTCCTTGGTTAAGTTTATTCCTAGGTACTTTATTTTTCTTGTTGCTATAGCAAATAGGATTTTTTTTTCTGACTTTTGTTTCTGATATTTCATTATTGGGGTACAAAAATGCCTTTGATTTCTGAATATTGAGTTTGTATCCCACTGTTTTGCCAAATTCACTTAATAGGTCGAGTAGCTTTTTTTGTGGAGTCTATAAGGTTTTCTATGTTCACTATCACATCGTCTGCAAACGATGAGAGTTTTACTTCCTCCATTCCAATTTGGATGCTTTTTATTTCTTTTTCTTGTCTGATTTCTGTGGCTAAAACTGCCAATACTGTGTTGACTAGAAGAGGTGAAAGTGGACACCCTTGTCTCGTTCCTGATCTTAATGGTGAAGCTTTTAGTTTTTGCCCATTGAGTAAAATGTTGGCTGTAGGTCTCTCATATATGGCCTTTATTATGTTGAGGAATGCTCCTTCAACTCCCACTTTGCTGAGTGTTTTTATCATAAATGGGTGCTGCACCTAATCAAATGCTTTTTCTGCATCTACTGATATGATCATGTGATTTTTATCTTTCCTTTTGTTTATGTGATGTATTATGTTTATTGACTTGCAAATATTGTACTACCCATGCATCCCTGGGATGAATCCTACTTGATCATGGTGTATGATCTTTTTAATGTATTGCTGGATGCGGTTTGCCCATATTTTGTTGAGGATTTTAGCGTCTATGCTCATCAACGATATTGGCCTGTAGTTTTCTTTCCTTTTGTGTCTTTGTCTGGCTTTGGGATTAGGATGATGCTGAACTCATAAAAAGAGTTTGGGGTCTTCCCTCTTCTGGATTTTTTGGAATAGTTTGAGAAGGATGGGGATGTGCTCTTCCTTAAATGTTTTGTAAAATTCTCCTGTGAAACCATCTGGTCCAGGGCTTTTGTGTGCTGGGAGTTTTTTGATTACTGATTCAGTTTCACTAGCTATTATCAGTCTGTTCATGTGTCCTGATACTTGATTCAGCTTTGGAAGATTATATGCTTCTAGAAATTTTTCCATTTCACCCAGGTTTTCAAATTTCTTGGTATAGAGTTGTTCATAGTACTTTCTTACAATCCTTTGGATCTCTGTGGTATCAGTTGTAATTTCTCCTCTTTCATTTCTGATTTAATTTTTTTGATCTTCTCTCTTTTTTTCTTGATGTGTCTGGTTAAGGTCAGAACTGCTTTCACAACAAGGGCCTGAGTGCTTAAGAGTCGACATCTATCCTGAAAAGCGGGCCGCAAAGAACAGCAATCCTGCCCTCAGCCCTAGGAGGCACCACACAGAGGAAACAGATAAAAAGCAAAGTAATATTCCCTCTAGCGGTAAGTAAAGGAGGTGAGGGCTGCACCCGCCAACTCCCAAACTCAACAAAAGTGACCTGGGCAGAGCTGCCAGGCTCAGCTGGGCCCTCATTTCCTCTGGCAGTGGTCTCAGGTTGATGAGGGCCTTGATTTAGGTGTTGAAGCCCAATTCAAAGAAGGGGAACCAGTGCCTAAGGGGATTCAGGATTGTGACACTGAGGTGGATGGGGGATCACCTCAGAGAGTAGGAGGCCAACTAAAATCTCAGCCCTCTTTTCAGCCCTGGGAGATCAGGCATGTCAGCATGATGAGTTGGACTCACTTCTTCCCAGGCCATCTTATGAAGGGGATAGATTAGGTCAAAGGGGGCAGCCTTCTGTCACGGGTGGCAGGGTTTCATGTTATGCCAAGTTTCTCCAAGAGATGATTGGGGACTATGGGAATGTGCCACACCATACCAGTGGGGACACAAAGAATCCTCCCTATTTTCCATGCTAGCACACCTCAAGGATAGATGTCATGCAAGAGGGCACTTCCATAGTCACTCAAGAGAAACAGGAAATTGAGGAAAGTGGTCCCAAGTTAACATAATGAAAAATCATGACCCCAGAAGGAGTCAAATTTAGACCTTGAATTGGGATCCTGTGTGGAACCCCCTGCCGTGGGACTTCAACTTGCTTGCAATAGCCCCCACCCTTGGGAGAACACATTTGGTCAGAAAAGGTCAACTTCATTTCCTTCTATTGGTTTTCAGGGAGATTGGCTCTTAACTGTGAGAAGTACTCTACCAGGACATGAAAGTGTCCATCTCAACTCTTTCTGTCAGTCCCAGAAATCTCAGGGATGGTCTGTCAGGTGGAACAACCCTCTCACTTTCTTATATAAGGTCTAAGAGAGGTGAGATCTGTAGTTGGAAGATCCAACTACCAGCCAGCCCAAGGGGAGTAGTCCCAGGCCTTACAAGAAGGCAAGGTGAGGACCTTGACTGACAACTGAGGATCCAAACAAAACCAGGAAACAGAGGGCCCCACTAATTTTTCAGCACTGGGCATTCCCTCATACATAGATGAACTGAAGCTCCTGTCCAATTATTTATCTTGGGTCCCTGAAAGCATTACAGTGTCAGCATCACAGTAGCAGAGGGGAAGGTGCCTAGGCTCTGGCCATGGTTGACGTGATAATATGGAAGATGAACTGAGAGGACCCCAAATGCCTCAACAAAGGGGGCTACACTGACATCACCTGCTGTCACCTGAATAAAGTCAAGGCAAGGCTGGTAGGATGCAGTCTGAGACTCTCTCTAAAAGTTCTGTGGCTTCTCTATGGGACTTTTAGGGGACAGGCTGACCTGGAAAACAGGAGCTTCATGGGTTTCTAGAGTAATGGCCCATAAAAAGCCTGCAAGGCAGCCTGTAATAAAGCCAAGGTTGAATCTACCCATTGAAGGTGTTCACATCCTCTCTTTCTCCATCCACCAGGTGCCCACTCACCTCTTTGTTGGTCCACACTCCTGTCTGCTGTCCTGAACCACAGTCATCATGCCTCGTGGTCACAAGAGTAAGCTCCGTGCTCGTGAGAAACGCCGCCAAAACAGAGCTGAAACCCAAAGTCTTAAGAGTGCTGAGGCCGCTACTGGAGAAGAAGAAGAGGCCACTTGCTCCTCCTTTTCTGCTCTGGGGAACGCTCCCTCGAGCTCCACTGGTGCTGGTCCTCTCCAGGCATCTCCGAGTGCCCCAGCCACCAGCAGTACCGCTGCAGGTGTTTCATGTGAAAGATCCCCTGGAAAAGCCAAGGGCCGTGGTAATAAAAGTAAAAATTCGTCTGGGGCTTCAGCTTCCGCTGGGATCCCTGGCAAAGATCTTCTAAATAAGAAGGCTACGCAGTTAGTAGAGTACCTGATGTATCAGTATAAGATGAAGGAGCCCATTAGAAAAGCAGACATGCTGAAGATAGTCCACAAATGGTGCAGAAAGGACTTCCCTGAGATTCTCAGGAAGGCCTCTGAGCGTGTAAATCTGTTCTTTGGCCTAGAATTGAAAGAAGTCAAGCCCAATGGTAACTATTACATACTTATAGAAAGTCAAGGTGACACCAGCTTTGGGGGTCTGAGCAGAGGCTGGAGATTTCCTATAAAAGGGATTCTCATGCCTCTCCTGAGTGTGATCTTCCTGAATGGCAACCGTGCCTCTGAGGAGGAGATCTGGGAATTCCTGAATAATTTGGGCATCTATGGTGGAAAGAGTCACTTAATTTTTGGAGAGCCTAGGAAGCTTATCACCCAAGATTTGGTGCAGGAAAAATATCTTGTATACCAGCTGGTGCCCAACAGTGATCCTCCACGCTATGAGTTCCTCTGGGGTCCAAGAGCCCATGCTGAGAGCAGCAAGATGAAAGTTTTACAGTTTTTGGCCAAGCTCAATGATAGTGAACCCACAGCTTTCCCAGCCTATTATGAAGAGGCTTTGAAAGATGAGGAAGAGAGAGCCCGAGCTGCACCCAAGGCTAGCAGTCCTTCCAAGGCCAGTGGTCACCCCAGAGCCACATCCAGCCACTACTCTCCCCCTGAGTGACGCCAAGGTGGAGTGTTCAATTCTTGGTTGGAAAGCCCTGTTAAGCAGTTTCTTAATACGTAAAATATTTTGTTGACTTATCTTTCAGGGGTGTTTTTGCATTTTTAAATGTTCTTTTAGGTAGACTATTCACTTAGATTCAGAATGTAAGTTTGTGAAGACAAGGATCACACTTTAGAGGCATTTATGAATTAGGTGTAAGTGCTTTGTTTTTGAAACAAAAATTAGCAATCCTTAGTGACTTTTGTGATCCAGAACAAGTTAACATGACTTTAGGATAGGAATATCTTTTGAGATGTAAAATAAGTTCACACTAAAATTGTTGGGAGCAGTAGATAGATAAATATATAGATCAATAAGTAGATAAATAAAATTGGCCACTTAAAATTTTGATTACAGTTGACATATGAAATTATATTAGTTTCATGTGGGGAACATATTGATTAGACATTTATATAACTTACAAAGTGTTCACCACCATAAGTTTAGTACCCAAATGAATCATATGTACTTATTACAATGTTATTTACTGTATTACTTATGCTTTACCAAGCATAATCTGTAACAGACAATACATGGATGTTGCATGTTTGCCTATCAACAAATGGATAAAGAAGATGTACATATATAAAATTGGCCACTACTGTTTTGCTTCACTACATGTGTTCTTTCATTGTGTGAATTGTGAAGCTATGTACCTGGATTTGCTTATGTTTTTCAAGACTGTTTGAAAATATAAATCAGTGAATCAGGCCTCTTGGTTCATGGTTTTTATTTCACAGAGTCATTAATGGAGCATCAGCTCTTTGAAATTCTTCACATTTGCATTGGGGATGTTTAGGGAAAGAAGACCCTGTCCTTGCCCATGCAAATATAAAATGTATATGTCATTACAGAAGAGGGCAAGATACACTCTTCATACGGAACAAGTGAAGAGACTAAAGGGTGTGGAGATAGCATGTCACCTAGCTTCCATTGCTAAGCGGAATTTATTCTCATTGGGAGGACAATGCGTAATCTAAGGCCACACCCAGTCAGTGGTGTCACCCTGAGTGAAGTCTGAGGTGGACTCTTCAAGTTGTGTTTGGAAATGCTTGTTGACCAGTAATCCTGATGTGCACAGACATCTCACTGACTCCTATTTTGAGGTAATTTTCAAGTGGTGTTCTACCAACAGAGAGTCTAAGTTCAGAAAATAAGCATATGAATGACAGGGATCACATGCTTATTGTCTATATCAGGTTTAGGAGTGAGCATTTTGTGTTCTGAAATACACATTGAAAATCCTTAAGTCACTTTTGTGATCCTGAAGAAGACAGCATGGCATTCCATTGAGGATATGTTTAGTAATGTGAAAAAAACTCAAAAACAGATCTGATGAGAACATAGAGTGGTAGAAAACTGTAAAAATTGGTCAATTACAGGTTTGCCTTACTCCATTCAGTCTTAACTTTAAAAGTTACGTACCTGGATATCCTTAGATTATTCAAAAATGAATGAGTTTAGGGGAATGTAAATTGATAAAGCCACTATGGAAGGCATTATAGAGATGCCTCAAAAAGTTAAAGTAAAACTACCGTATTCTGCATCCATTCAACTATTGGGTAGTTAGGTAAATGAAATCTCTAACATGAAGGGATGTATGTACCCCCATGTTCATTGAAACAGTATTCACAGTAGCCACCACATGGAAACAACCTCAGTAACCATTATGAATGAATGTGGAAAGGCAAGGTGATACTCACACACACACTCACCCACTCAGGGAAAAAAAGATATATCAATCAGCCATAAAGAAGAATGAATTTCTGGTATTTGGTGACAGCACGTGCTAGGTGAAAGAAGGTGTAATTTTCAAATGGTACTCTTTCATTAAAACTTTTCAAACGGCATAGACAAATACTGTGTAGTATCACTTATATTTTGAATCTTTAAAACACACACAATGATAAATCACAGATCGAAGACATTGGTGTTTGTGGTGGGGAGGGGGAGTTGAAGGTAGCTGAAAGGTACAGACTCAGTTATAAAATAAATAGCCCCTGGACATATAATGTAGAGGAACAGTAATAGTTAACAATACTGGATTAGATGTGTAAACATAGTAAACAGACTATATCTTTCATGATACAAGAAATAAAAAACCTGTTGATCAATTTTTTCAGTGTATATATTACAATACTTCATGAAAAATTATTACAAATTTAGTAACTTCAACCTACACGCATTTAGTATCTCCCAGTTGTGTAGGTCAAAAGTTGGGCATGGAGTAGCTGGGTTCTTTGGTTTGAAAATCTCACAACCCTGCAATTAGTGCAACTGGTAGATTTCTTCTCATGTGGTACTCAGGAGCTCCTCCTAATACCATGCGTTTTGGGGGCAGAATTCAGATACTAGAAATTAAAAGACTAAGGTTCCCATTTGCTTCCAACCCATTGGCTAGGGGACATTCTCAGGTCTCTCTTACGTCTTTGCTATGCTGTGCAGCTCCTTCCATCTTCAAAGAAAACAAGGAGAACCTCCCTCTCACCCTTTGGAATTCTCTCACCAGGAAAGCCTCATCTGATTTAAGGACTCACCTCATTAGGTGTGGCTCATGAATAGTCTCCCTACTTTAAGAATAACAGATTTGGGGCCTCCATTACATCTGCTAACTCCCTCACAGCAGCACCTAGATTAATAATTGACAAATTAACTGGAAGAGCTGTTTATATGCCAGAAGTCAGGAATCCAAGAGGTCATCTTGGAATTTGGACTGCCTGTGTCCTTGAGGTATATTGATTATGTTTCTAATTAAGAGCTTTAACCTTTAAAGGTACACAGTAAGATAAATATTATTACTGATGTATGCCTCAAAATCACTTGGGGGCTGAAAGTGGATATAGATGAGAAAAGATTTGCCATGTGTTGATATTGCTGAAGCTGGGAAATGAATACCTAGAGCATTGGTTACATTATTCTCTTCCTACTGCAAATGTATAAAGTTCATCACTCAAGTATTACAGAGCATGTAAATTAAATAAAAGCTACCAAAATTTTTAATAAAACAAGTATAACATTATAATATAGACTAGTTAAAGGTAGCCCAAAATCACTTAATTTACTATTGTATTATTTAAGAATATTACTTATTTCCCACACTACTGAAGAACATTGTTGCAAACATTCTCAAACTGTTAACTTCAACTTGACAATATGCAACACAACTAAATGTTCATTTGCCAGTGACACACTGTTCCACTTTGGAAAACTTACCCTTAAGGCTTACACTCAAACAGATAAAAACATACACATGTTCATGTATCGATTGATTGAAAAAGATGTGCTGTATCCACGCTGAGCCAGAGTTTCAGCCCGGGTTCCCCTACTGCAGCTATAGCCAGTTTGCTGCCCAGGGCATGTCCCACAACTC
>JAPYXV010002810.1:0-12804 GCA_028533065.1 Trachops cirrhosus
CATGGCATCGTTCCTAGACAAGCTGTGCAGCAGAAGAGCTGGTTTGGAAATGCCATTTCCGTCTAGCGGGTCCGACCCACACAGCCCGACAGGGGGGTTTTCCAGCCAGCTGGCGGCGTCCCCAGGGGGACGGGACGGGCTGCCGAGGCAACCTGGGGAGCACAGAGCAGCCACCTGCGGCCGCGGCCCTCCCAGAGCAGCCGGGAAGCTCTCAGCTGCGGGGTTGAGCTGCCGGTCTGTACTCCGGTGACCGGTCCTTTAATACGGGAACAAAAGGACGTGCCTTACAATCACAGGGCCATGCTTCTGGAACAAATAAAGAGCGAGAAGCTTGTGTTTTATGCCACGGATCATCACTGTGTGTGATGCAGCCTTGGGGGGCCGTGAAACCAGATACTGTCAGTGGATTTTAAAGACGCCAGGTAATGTTAGGGCCACTGTCAGCGTGAATGAGAGGTTCGGAGCTAAGATGATGCTAAGCGCCATCAGCTCTGATGCTTTAAGGCTTTCGTGGGTCACTTCCTGAGCCCACGACCACCCACCTCAAGCGTACGCCTTCCAGTCTCGCCGGTGGCCAAGCGTGGCCCCAGGGCCAAAGGGACAGCGGGAGACACGCTGTTGGCAGCTCCCAGGCCACCCAGCTCCCTCCCGTGTTCCCGGCTGGCCCTCGGCAGTGAAGGCGCTGGTGCTGAGGGGGAGGGAGGAAGCCCCTCCCCCGAGTGCCCAGGGGGCTCTGCACCGGGGCCCACTTATCACGGGGAGCTGGAACTTCTCTCCGCTTTCAGCCAGTGTCTCTGGAATCTCTTTGTTACCTCTGCTCAGCCCTTCCCCTAATTAACGCAATTATCGTCACTGTCAGCAGAACAGTTTAGAAGCGTCCACGAAAACCAGAGTGGAGGCCACAGTGGGCAGGTCTTGGGTGCTTGATCGCCCAGCATCTCCCCGCGTTCCTGCAGCTCAACCCCTTCCCCCAGGACAACACGGCCTGCATGGGGGGCCCTGTGGTGGGGGTTCCAGGGCCCCCATCAGCCCCTGGGGACGGCACATGAGAAGACTAACAGCACATCCGTCCCCCACCTGTGGTGCTGGGGGCCAGCGAGACACCTGCCCTCACGCAGGCTCGAGCACGCAGGAAACGCCGAGGGTGCCCAGCGGGCAGGACGCAGGACGGCGGGCCCGGCCGCACCCACCACCGTGGCGAGGGGGCTGAGAGTAAGGCCCCAGCCGGGAAAGGAGAGGGAGGCCACAGGCGCTCCCCCCAGCGCTTCCCAGACGCTGAAGCCCATTCGTCGTCCATCGAAAGCTGAGGCTGGACCACAGCTTGGCTCTGGGGCCGGGGAGTGAAGGGTGAGTCTGACCGGCCGCCTGTTTCCTGTGACCGAGGTCATTTCCACTCACGGCAGAGGCTCAGAAAGCCTCTGCCTTCGGGACAGGTCATTCCTCGAAGGGTTGAGCCCGGCGACCTGGGGCTCCTTTCACGGGGTGAGCCGTCCAGCTGCGGTGCCCCCCGCACTGCGTGTGCGCAGAGGGGAAGGGCGAGGGGCTACCAGCGACCCTGTCGCTGAGAGTGCAGAGAAACGGTCCTCCCGTGTGGGGGGGCTGCCACCCTGGGTCACGCACTGTTCCTTCGACGTGGCATCGATCGAGCCGTGCACAGGGACCGCAGTTTTTAACGCGGTGACGTGACGGTCGAGCCTGCGGGCGTGTTTTTAGCATTTTCCGTGACAGCCGTGGGCCCGTCAACCCTCGTCATGCTTAGGGGCCACAGGTCACGCCCTCCACTGGCTTCTTCTCCAGGAAGGTAAACAGACTGGCCGGCAGGCCGGCACTCACATCACGAGCTGCTGGTACGTGCCGTCTGTGCCGCACGGGCCGTGGCTCAGTCGCTCACAGACACCGCGAGGGGCTCATTTTCTGTCGGGAGTCCCGGGGGACTGACGAACCTGAGCGTTCCCGTCGTTTCTCAGAACGTGGTCGTGGGACAGACCGGCCAGGTGGCCGGAGCCCCCGGCCCAGGGCCCACCCACAGCCAGGGCTCGGGCCTGCTGCTCAGCCGACGGCAAGCTTTGCAGCCTCCCCCACGCAGGCGCCTCGTCTCTCCTGCCTCCCACCCGTGTGGTTTTCACCGGTGCACTCAGAACCCTGGGGGGCGCACAGACAGGCGGGAGTGTCCCGGAACTCTGGCGTCGCCCAGGACGGCGCTGCCTCCAAACGGGCTCCGGTCCCTGCCCCTAAGGCACATGGGCAGCCAGTCCACACTGACACACGCGGGGAGCAAGTGTGCGAGCTGAAACAAGTGTGCGAGCTGCCCCGATCTGCGTAGAGAAGTCACCCTAAACCTTTGCAACATTTCATGTCTTGACTGGGAGAGGAAATTTAACGAGGAAAGTCTGCCATGTGTCACGGTCCCTAAAACATTATGACCCGAAGAAGACACAGAGAAGGATCTGCGGAACACAGAAGGCAATAAACAAGCAGAACAGAAATCAAGTTAAACCACTTGGTAATATTTTTGCTAATGAAAAGTAAACAAACAAAGAAAAGACAAAGCCCAAGTATAATTGCATTACCCCATCTTAAGATGGGTGCCCTTTTCGATACAGTAATTCATTCATGTCACCATTTTGGGGAAAATAATTATTTTATATTAAAAAGGTGAATTATATTCAATAGGTTTAAAGATGTCTATAAGTATGAACCCCGACATTCCACTTCTTAGGCTCGAGGTAAACAGCCTGGAGTGCAGATACCCTATCTGGCCCTGGATACACAAGTATCCATTGACAAAAATAGTTATATGTAAGAACATAATCACTAGGTTGAATTATTTGAAGTTGTTGCTATTTATAGGCCATTTGTACCATGCAAAAATGGCAATTTCACATTGTTCAACCTAATAAATTATTCTTAACCTTACTTACGATGAAAGCCTAAAGTTATATTTTTAAATATATGTAGTGTAATAAATTATTTCCATGGTAGAGTTGTGGACTTCTAGTAATTGTTTCTTTCAGGACCAACCTTCCTGCAGATCAAAACTCTAAGGCATAGACAAAACATGACACAAAGCACCCGAAAGCACTGGAAAGTGACCCAGAACAGGCCCCTGGGGGGAGGGACTCCCGCCGGGCGGCCCTCCTGTCCTGCAGGCCCTCCTGTCCTGCAGCTTCTCCCGGGGGCAGACCCGTGTGTCCGAGCTGAGGGACGAGACAAGGACGGAGGCGCGCAGGCTTGCTGGCTTCCAGAAACAGAGCCCGGGGTTTTTACCTCCAGACGGGCTGGAAAACGAGGGGAACTCCCCTCCCACGGAGGGGACGGGCAAAGAAGGGCCCAAGGCCTGTGTCAGCGCCGCCCAGCCCCCGGTCGTCCTCGGAAACACGTCAGCCGGACTGTCTCCAAGCGGCTCTGGGGAGGCGGAGGAACCCAGCTGAGATTCCAGCGTCCACTCCCTGCTAGGAGTGTCAGATCAGCTCTTTGGAGAAGGTGACAGAACCCAGGGTCCCTGCGGTGCCCAGAACACGATCCTGAACACCTCCAAGTACGACGAACGGTGTGCTCGGGACCCAGAGAGAAGGCCACGGACAGCACCTCAGAGGGCGCGGAATTGGGAGCACGATTATGATTACGCACAAGGAAATAAGAGAAGAGATTCTCAAAAGGACCATAACATGAGGAAACCTAAACAGCGAAATGGAATCTCTGTAAAAGGAACCGAGGAACCGAAAGGAGAGTCTAGATTTGAACATCGTGTCTGAAATAAACATATCAATCACCTTCACAGCAGTTTGGAGGTGACAAAACTGTGTCCCCCCGCCTGAAAGAGCCTGAAAAGATTGGGGGACAGAAAACTGAACACCACCTCCAATTACTCAATGCGTGCGGGTAATCGAAGACCCAGAGGAAGAGAGACAGAGGTGGGGCGCAGAAATACACTCGAAGAGATAAGGGCAGGAAATTTACCAAATGCGGTGAAACTCGGCCAACGTCAGCAGAATAAACGCAAAGAAAGCTCCACCTCGAAACACAGCACTCAGGCTGCTGAGCGCCGGGGAAGAGAAACCCTCCAAAGAAGGCAGAGAAAAACAGCCCGTGACAGTCAGACTGATAGTGAGTTTACAGCGGCCAGGAGCTCTAGACCCAGGGAAAATGCTCCTCAGCCACGGAGGCAAATCCGAGCTTCAGATGCGAGAAACACAGAGTCGCTGCTCGGAGCTGCCCTGTGCAGAAAGAGGTTCTTCCGCCTGAAGGAAGGGGTGCCCGGTGAAACCCAGATCTTTAGAATGGGACAAAAAGCACTGACAATGGTAAATTTACGGTATTTTAAAAACGGTAAATAGAAGAAACTATTTTTCTTCAAATTTACTTCGAGCAGATATGACTGTTGAGACCGAAGAGACCAGCCCTTGCTTCCGTTGAAACTGACAATTCCCCTAACTCAAGAGAAAATGCACCTTGTCGCACACACACAAAATGTCATTTTGCCTATGAAGGTATGTTTCGAGACTCTGTATTTCCTGGACAAAAAACACAGTGTCCTCCGTAACGTGGATTTCACCCTGTGTATTTTTATTATTAGCACGACCACAGAAGCCCACAGGGACTTTGCAGCAAGATCATGCCAATTAGATAAGGATGAGAGTCCCCTTCCCAGAGCTAAATCTTACATCATTATCTCTCTAGGAGGAGATCATTAAATTATGACTCAGTCGCCAGCTCTCGCCTGATTGCCTTGCAGAGGGCTGAATCATTTGCATCTGAAAACAAAGTCGGATAAAGCTGGCTCATCCTCCTAAACACAAGATAAGAGAACTTAAAATCTCTCTAGATGTGACTGCGCTGCTGAGGGGACGGAGAAGCCGGCTCTCGGCCCGGCAATCGGCGTTTCTGTGGCCGTGTCTGTGCAGAGGAAGCTGTTTTCTCCACGAGCCCCGGGGCTGACTCGCCGGCAAACCCCTCCCACACCAGGCGATCAGCAGTCACTCTAGAACACCACTCGTGTTTTCTTTGCTTCCCCCCAGTGGAAAATACATCTGGGGGGTGTGGCTCGTCCTGGATTCCCAAGCCCACACCCGCGGCTCTCCGCGGCCAGACACCACGCTCTGAACCCGCAGAGACCTCTCTGCGGTGCCTCCCCTGACGCCACGTCGCACCTGGTCTTCATGCAGCAGCCGGCTACCAGAGGCCGGAGAAAGGTGGTCTTTCTCATGCTTCACAGCGACCTAATAAGCAGGCGTTGTGAAAGCACAGTCCACGATGCGTTTCCGTGAGTTTCCACAACGCTGACAAGTGCCGGCACTCCGGTGAAGAGCGGGGACAAGATGGATTAGTTAGGTGTATTTTACATTCCTGCACTTTTAAAAATAAGTCATTATTTGGAGGATGCTGTGCTTTTTAACACACACACAAAAAGACCACAGATATAATGTCCATGCAGGAGACATAGTTTCCCAGTAAAGCTACCCAAGTCAAGGCAAATACAGTTTTCGTTAACTGGTGATACACAGTGGCCTGGGTCCGCGTGTAACTGGCGCGCCATTACAGACATCGGGAGATGGCACCCATCTAAAATGCCGGCCAGGACCTCTCAGGGAGCATGGCAGGCCGATTTTGAAAGCTGACGTGCTCCTGGAGCCACTGACACTTTGAGACTGAGCTGATACACGTAGCGGGGACCCACCGCAAAGCCTGACCGCCGGATTCTTACTGAGCCAATTTGACTGTCCAGTCCCGGTGCCGGGTTTGGAAGGTGGCAGTCCGTGACCACAGCCAGGCATAGGCTCCTCGCTGGACAGACGACACTCCTCCGTTCCCAGAGCAGGGACAGGAAGACGCCACCAGGCCAGCCCCAACCGCCACCCAGAATCTCTTCCAGCCACAGCTCCACGCAGGGGACAGAGCAGAGCAACAGGAACCGGGCCCCAGTGACGGACTGTTTACAGAAGGGGCAGAGGAGGTTCCCTGTAAAAAGCTGGGGGCGCCCCGTGCTTTGTCCTGTTTTATGCTTTTGCTGTAATAAACTGCGGCCCTGGGACTAACAGAGCTTTCTCGCCCTCTGGGGTTGCAGACTCAGGAGAAAGAGCCCCTCGTTAGGATCATCTCAAAGTGGGAAAATGAAGCGTGTTCTCCCACAGGGACTGCGGTTCTGTTCACGGCCTCGGCAATCGAGACAGCCCCTCGGGGCTGTGGCCAGCGGCCCCCGCTGTGGAGAGCCCCCCAGCTCTGTTCTGACCCCTGTGGCAGGTGCGACCCTGGTGTCCAGGGAAGGGGGTGATGGGAATGCCCCTGACTCTCAGGAGGCTGAACTCCAGTTAAGGGACATGGAGAGGGCTGCGGATGGAGGGGTGAGGACCGTGCCTGTTCAAGGCAGAAACGTGCCCAGTGACGTCACAGAAACCGCAAGCCAAAGACGAGAGTGAGCAGTGAGGCCCCGAGCAAGCAGAAGTGACAGGGGAGAGAAGGCAAAGCAGGACGTGAATTCCCCGATGCACTGAAAACGCCTCGCCTGGAAAACAGAGCTTCCTGCCCCCACCTCACACTTCCTGAGCAATGAACACGCCTATCAGGGAGACATGCGGCATCCTGGCGTCAGCATGGAGAAGTGGAACCAGAAGTAAGACTGTGCGTGGTTCCACAGGCCACGGGAAAAACATCCACACACACGCACCCCGGACAGTGGGCGCACTTGGGGCAGCCCAGACTCAGGGAGCGCCTCCTGGGCCCTGCGAGTGAAGGCTCAGGAAACCGTGCGGACGCCGCTGTCCGTCTGTCTCAGGATGAGGGACCCGCCTGAGCCGTGGTCTGCCACAGGCCCTCGGTGTGCGGGGCGTGTCTCCTGGCTCCAGAATAACCCGTGTTGTCACATGTGGAAACGTGGAAAACTGCAGCGTGTTTCCACCTTCGTGATTCTAGCACAGACCACCCCGGACACCTAAGGAAGCCGCAGCTCTGCCCCCTACCTCTGGCTGCAGAGTCATCGGGGACCCTGAGTCCCAACCCTGGCCCACCAAGGCCGGGGAGACTTCCAGGTGGGGTCCTGTCACCTCCCCTGTGGCCCTGGTAACAGGGCTGCCTGTGGCACCCTCGGGGGATAGACAGAGGAGCCCAGGCAGGGTGCCCACCACCCTGAGGGCCAGCGCCAGGGCTCCGAGGACAAAGGGGCTTCCCTGGGACGGAGGCACCTCACCCCAGGTGAGCTGGGCCGGCTGTGGCTGACTCATCCTCCCCCCGAGATCAAAGCCCTCGCAGGCCCATCCTCACAAACCGCCTTCCCCTGAGGCTTGCAGCGAACAGAGGCTCACGCTGTCGCCGGGCAAGCTGTCCCAAGAGGTCAGCCGTCGCGAGTAGCTCCTCGGCCTGCAATCCGGAGCATTTGGTCAGCCCAGCCAAGCCACCAGAGGGGACCCAGTGGGACAGCAGCCGAGTTCTCCGTCTTCTGGCTGCAGCTCAGGATCCGACCCAGCAGACTCTGCACTTCAATCTGACAGCGGTGGGGACGGCTGGCCTGAGATCTGCAGCCCCCCCATCTTGTAACAAAGCGCCACGCGGGTTTCCGGACCTAAACGAGCTTTGATTTAGTGGCAGAGAATGTAATCGTGGGATAAGTGACAAAATGAATGTCTCTTCACGGGATGAATTCGGCCGGAAAGTGCTGAGTCGTCCGCTTCACTTCGAGGGATGATCACGAGTCTGGGGAACGCTGTGCACCACAAATAAACCCGACACCAGACACCCTTCGTCCGCACTGCAGGGGGAGGAGCGCGACGTGCAAATGAGAGAGAGTGCGTAACCGGGCTGAGCAGAGATCGGGTTAGACGTGCACTCCGGGATCGGGGACCCTAAGACTCGGCGTCTTTCTAAGTCTCTCATTCCACCCATCAGGCCCCACTCAGGTCTAACGAGTCCCCACACTGTGAGCAGGAGGAAGGGCCCGTGTCCTGGCGTGTCCTCGGAGACGTCGCCCGCACACACGCCCGGGGGTGTGTGGCCCCAGCTCACCCTGTTGCCTCCGCCGAGGCAGCCCTGGATGACTCAGCTCTGGGCGTGTGGGGCCTTGTGAGAAACCACCGTTCGTGTTTCCGCTGGTCACGGTGACCGGGATGAAAGGGCTCACGCTTGTGAGGGCTCCGCGTGTCTGAGGCTTGGCGGTGCCTCCGCCCCATCCAGACTCAGTGAACACGTACCAGCGTGCTCTGGGACCACCCACCTTGCATGGGGAGTGTGTGTACGCTCCCAGGGAGTGACAGACGGCACCTTCGCGCTGTGTCCCCCACTCTCAGCACCCTCCTCCTGCGTCTCCTCACGCTGCCACGGGAGAGAAGCTGGCCCCGGAGCCATCTCCCCTCTCTGTCCCTACCCGCACGTCACCTGCCCCTGGCCCACGGCCTCCTGCTTGTGGCCTGAACCTCAGGGAGTTGTGCCCCCGCAGCTGTTCCCTGCCGCTCTGTGCATCCTACCAAACGTGCAGAAACCAAGGACGGCTTTCCGCCGCCCCGTGACACAGAGGCCGTGCGTGGGGCCTGCCGTTCCAGAGCCGGAAGACTGAGTTCTGAGACGCGCGGACTCCTCTGCCCGCGTCCCCGCTCCCAGTCCGAGCGGACTGCTGAGGCCGCAGCTCACGTCTGGCCTCCCTGAGGCTGGGCACTGAGCCCTCCCTGTCCCCTGCGAGCCGCTCTCTCTGCCCTGAGCCCGAGTCCCCTCGACCCTGCCCTCCGAGGCTTCTGATCGGCAAGGGCACCCCACAGAGCCCCCCTGCACTTCCACGGGAACCTGGGTTAGGCCTAACCGTTGCCCCTGCCCTGTGTCCCTGTGCCGGTCACAACCGTCACAGGAGACACCGTGTGAAATGATTGGCACATGTCACCGCGAGTCATCTGCACACTCAGCCTTGCCGCCTGTGAGTCCTCCCCGTTTACAGGTGAGGACAGGAGCCTCAGAGTGCTGAAGACGCCTCCAGGTCCCTCGGCTGAAGAGCGGCAGGGCCCACGCTCGCGTCCCTCCATGTCCGTCCGCTCTGTGTCCACAGATTTCCGACACGCGGCCTGTGGGTGCGGAAGCTTCGCTCTCTGTGGCCACCTGGCTGGCGAACTTCCGTCGTAGCCCGAGACACCCACAAGACGGCACGTCACGTTGTTAGCAGCTCCGGGGGTGGGCGAGGTGGGAGGCAGGTCCCTGCCGTGTCCGCAGGGGGAGGGCAGTCCTCAGTCTCCCGGTCTCTCAGTCTCAGCGCCGGGCGGTGCTGCTGCACCTGGGTGCTCTGCACAGCAGGACACATGCTTCCTGTGGGACAGCGGCGACTGCTGCCCTCCTCCTCCGCCCGGAACCCGCCGCCCCCACTTCCCCGCAGGCCCGGTGGGCAGAGGAGGCCTGGGGAAGGCGCGGGAAGGGAGGCCGCCCGTAACTGGACTGTTACAGCTCCCCTCTTCCACCTCCTTCTGCTGTTTCTCACGCCGGACGCCCCCGGTGTTTACAGCGTGTTCTATTTTTACAGCAAGCAGATTAAATAAAGTGCTCATAGCCACCACTATGATACCACTTACTTAAATGTGTTTGCGGGATAATTATACCAACAAACTAGAAATTAAAATTACCTAAACTGTCCGAAACACATTTTAATCAATTAATTAATTACTGGAAAGTTGTGGTGGTCCACTTTAATGCCATGCCTTAAACCATATCCACGCCACATAAAGCAAAGAACCGAAGCAGTCGTCAAAATAATTCAGAGAAAATCGATTTTAGAACACAATGTTGAAGCGGTGTTTCCTCCTGAATCACCCTGTTAATTGTTTGCACCCTGAACTTCACTTCACTTGTGTGGAAACAGCATTATTTCCAAATCAATAGCACTATTAAGTCTGGACCATTAATTAGTCATCTCTCTCCCGAGTTCAGAAGGAAATTACCCAGGAGGCTGCGGCCGTGGGGGTTGGCTCGGCCCACAGACTAATTCCGAGATCAATAGAGGAACAATAAAAATTCCAAACGGTTTTCCAAATTGATTTCGTCAGAACAACAAAACGGTGGTCTTCACGCAAGCACAGGCGGAACCCCACTTTTCCAAGGGGTTCTCTCTGCCGAGGAGCGCGAGGCCCGGATTCCGCTGTAGATCTCCTTTCCCGGATGCGTCCGGTGGGGTGGGGGTGGGGGCCTAGGAGAACCCCAGTCTGGGGTCCAGAGGTGGGGGCTCAGTCGCCAAAGACCCGTCCTGGGTTGAAGAAGAGGCACAGGGTCGGCGAAGACGCGGGCGGTCTGTGGGGGCGGCTTCTTCGAAAGGAGGAAGTGCTGGTGATGTGCTGGTGGAAGGGTCAGGGTCAGGGTTAGGGGGGCTGCGCTGGTGGAAGCCCCTCGGGAGGAGATTGGCGCTGGCCCGGGGAGGAAGGGAGAGATCGATGAGGCTGCACGTTTGGACCCGGCCAGCCGCCGGCCTCCTGCGAACAATGAGGGGCGTGCGGCCGGGGTTCTTCCTAATCTAATGCGGGGCGACATTGACTGATGGCTCCCAGTCAGCGCCCTCCTCCCTCCGGCCTTCGGAGGGTCGCCCGGGCGCCCTGTACCGGGGGGTGGCGAGGCTGACCCACAGTGCAGCCCACACGCTGCCCCCGAGACCTGTGGGAGTGGGGGGCCCTACGTTCGGACAGCAGTCAGCGGGACAGTGCCCACAACTGCGCACCCCAGTTCCTTCCCCAAACCAGCTTTGCTCTGGAACCTCTCACTCAGCGACAGGGAGTGTGCTGACACGGGGCGGGGGCAGCGTGTGGTGGCTGGGGAGCCCGCTCTGGGCCACGCACATCAGGCCGTAGTGACGGATGGAAAGGGGCGGATGCGTTTTCCCCTGTCGTCCTGCATCCTCCATGACGCACGAGAAAGGAAAGGTAAAGAAGCAGAGAAACACCCAGAGCCCTCTGCCCGTGAGTCTGGTCCGGTGCCTGCTTCCCGGCCGGCAGCCCACCTTCTCCCTCCTCTGCTGCTCTTGCCTGTCCTGGGAGGTTTCTCTGGAGGAGACCTGCTCGGACCTCAGACAGACCGGCTCCTTTGGAGGTGGCAGTTGAGGGCCGGTGTCTGGCTGTTCTGGCCCAGGTTGTAAGATAAGCTCCTACCAGGAGTTGGACTCAACATTCAGCATCATCCCGGCTCCTGCCTGCACAGGCACCCAGGGCCGGCCGTCAGAGACTCGGGGCGGGAGAGTGGAGCCCGGGGCTCTGAGGTCCCGGAGGCTCAGCATCCCGGTCCGCTGCAGGGGGCCTGGGCCCTGGCCCAGCCCGCTCGGATGCCCTGGTACCTGGACCCGCTCCGCCTCCTTTCCTCTGTCAGACTGGTGCTAGGCGAGTGCCCACACACAGGTGCAGAGCCCGTGCCCACAGAGAGCCTGCTCTGGGGACAGGCCACCGGGCACAGGCAAGAGGACCTGCTGCTGGAATCGCGCCTGACAAGGCCTCTGCTGTCTGGAGAGAGAAGGACACAGGGAGCGAGGAGAAAACAGGTGTGGCCGGGGAGGGGGGAAGCTGAACCGAGAAGGGCGGGATGGAATGGAGGCAGCAGCGGGGACCGCCCCCCACCCCGGGTGAGGACGCAGCGCAGACAAAGCTCCTGCCTGCTGGGGAGAGGACTGTCCTGGAGCCCACGGGCGAGGCAGGGGCCCGCACTGCGCCGTGACGGGAGAGAGTTAATTCCCAGAGTTCCTGACCCTTCCACACGGTCCCTGCCAGAGGCGAGCCTCCGCACGTGTATAACTTGGGGTACCAACATCAGCCCACTAGGAAAACGTAGCTAATATTTACTTCATGATACGGCGATATAGTATCATATTGACTTTCAAATCCTTGGTGATTTTGGAGACATTTGGCCGACATGTTTGACCTGAGAAGTGTTGCGTTTTCAGAGTGCTGGCTAGCTCAGATTGTCACTGCTGCAGACTATACGATGAATCGTTACCATACACTGTGTCAGAGGGCCAGGTAGGCTGATGTCGGCAGAAGAAGCTTTTGGCATTCCGTGAATGTGTATGTTGAGTTAAATAGTATTGAGAAAAAACAGAGAATAGAAATATTATTAAAGATGTCTCCTTTTTTGGTAAAGTTACCCTTGAATTAAAGATCTGTAAGGTGTATGGATGCTAATGGAAATGACGTGCCTTATTTACATGAACACCGCTTACTGGAAAATCATCTTTTTTTCCTCCCGTGGACATACATCCAACACAAATTCAAATTAAAATATATCAGCATTCCTATAGAAATTACTGAGAACACTGTGCACTCAGGAAGCTTCCGGGCATAACTTACTTCAGCTTAATTTATTCTGAAATGTTCAAATAACCAATGGAAAAACGAAGGTTTATTTTCCGTTGTTTGATGACTGCAGCCTGTGGTTTGTGGGGACACAAATCACAGTTTCCTGGCTGGAGACCGCTGCCAGCCTCCGCTCAGTCCTTGGGCTGAGGCCATAGGGCTGTGGCTCACGATTCTTCTTCTTGCTTTAATCCCACATGTATTTTTTTAAAGCTTGTGTCCTTTTTTACACTAATGTGATCGCCTAGAATTACCAAGTCATGGTGACAGCCACCGCGGGTCCTCACTGGTCACTCCGGTCCTGTTGGGTGGGGCCCGGGCGCGAGCTACAAACTTCCTTCCACCCTCGGCACCGTTTCCATCCCTAGCTCACCGTGGCTATGCAGACAGACTCCACTGAAGAAAGTATCTGAATAATTCCGCCGAAGTAAGTCTGAGCACTCGTGAACGTGTGTGAGAGAGAGAGACGGAGAGAGACCCAGTCTGGAATGTCAAGTTCTTCTTTCCAATGAATCAC
>JAPYXV010002811.1:0-12804 GCA_028533065.1 Trachops cirrhosus
GGTTCCTAAGCCTCTGCTCATTTTTTTGAATTCTTATTTCTTCATTCTTTTCTGCTTGTATATTTTTTTCTTCCTTCTGGTCTACTCCAATGATGTGAGACCCATCTTTCATTCCATCACTATTGGTTCCCTGTGCATTTTTCTTCATTAAACTTATTGTAGCCCGCATTTTTTCATCTAATTTGCGACCAAAATTAACCAATTCTGTGAGCTTCCTGATCACCAGTGCTTTGAACTGTGCATCTGATAGGTTGGCTATCTCTCGGTTGCTTAAAAGGATGGGTTCTGGGGCTTTCAATTCTTCTTCTGTTTGAGCCATCTTTTTGCTGGGGTGTTTGTTTTTTGTTTTTGTTTTTGTTTTTGTTTTTTTGTTTTTTTTGGTCTTACAGAGCTCCTCTAGTGAGGGGCGGGACCTTAGGAGTTCACCAGGGCGGGGCACCCCAGTGGCTGGGTTGTGACATTGTATGGGGGGGGCGGGGTCCAAGAAGGAACCTTGGCGCTTGCTCTGTTCTCTGTAGGACCTCAGACCCTTTCGCCACCTTCCGCGAGCTAACTGGGCCCCTCTGGCACCATTTCCAGTGTGGGTGGGCCTGTGTACCCTGCGGGACCTTCCTTTTCAGTCAGTGCCCCAAAGCTCTATTTCCCAGCCCTGGGACCCTGAGTTGCGTGCAGTGCCTTGCTTCACAATGGCCGCCTCACTGGGTCTGCTGGTCGCCACCCCCTGGCCGGGGCCCACCAGCCACCACCGCTTGTGCGCCCAGGGTCTACCTGCTGCGGACTTGCGCACCGCCCCAGTTGCTCAGCTCTCTGCTCTGTGTCCCTCACCCGGCCTGACTCCACCCCTCCTACCAGTTTGGATGAACGTGTCTATTTTTAACTCCTTGGGTGACCGACTTCCAGACACTTCAATTTTCTGTCCGTTCTGGTTGTTATTTTGTTTCTATATTGTTGTTGTCCCTATCTTGGTTGTGCGAGGAGGCACAGTGCGTCTACCTATGCCTCCATCTTGCCTGGAAGTCTCGATCTGAAGATTTTTAACCAAATTCTTCTTTTACTACAAATTAAGGCAGCTACGCATTTTATTTTCTGATATGAAGAGAATGTTGTGTTCTCAGCTGTCATGTGGTAGTTTTTCACACTATTAAAAGTTAAAACTCCTTAATCTTCTCTTCAGTACATGGAGTTATCTAGTCTTTTCTTTCCTCTGCCTTCAGAGGAATGTCTTACTCATCTAAACTTCATTTTTGAATATCCTCTTGAAGATCTCCATAGATAATCATCATTATAATTTCATCATTTTTTTGCAATGTGTTTTTTTTTCTCAATGGTCAGGAAACTCTTTCCTGTTCCTGCCTTAAACCACCACTGTTTTCTATGAACCAATACCTCAGAATCTTGTTTTATCTACTCATAGGTAGCATTTATTCTCTTACTGTTTTTATCCTTTCAATTCATTATTTAAATTATTTCTAATAGAACCTATTTTATCCTGATTTTTAAAAATTTCTTTTTAATCTCAGTCTTTTGTACATCATTTAAAAAATATGATAGCCTAAAAGAAGCTGGAAGAAATAGCACTTCACAATTTTTGAGTATATGAAAAAGTAAAATCACAAAATCAGTGTGGATCGAAAGGATCATACATTACATGAAGAATTAGGTGGCGATTTGGAAAGAATTAAATTTTATGTTTATCTTTTATCAAAATAAAATACAGAGTTAAAATTTTAATTGAATCATTAAAAGGTTGAAAGATGATAGAAGAGTTTCACCATTTGCTTTTACATTTAAAAGACATAAAAGAGAACGCAGATGAAAGTTTTGGTATTATAGGGTACAAAAATTTAAATCTTCTGTATATAAAATATGAGAAGTACCATAACCAAATTAAAGTGTCTGGCAAACAGGGGAAGAATGTCTCAAGAATTACAGAAATTTAATATTCTGAACATAACAAAAATACACACAAATGAATATGATAAAATAACTAACATAGCATACAATTCACAATAGAGCAAAGGTAAAGACAGATTGTTTTAAATATAACAGATGTTTTGAGAGATTTTAGAAAAGTTGGAAGCATGAGCCAAGACAGGCCATTCTAATGAAAAAGCCACTGGAAACAGCTTGGGTGAGCCTGTAAGTTGGATGGGACAGGACTCTCAGGGAATCACCATGGTGGGCCAGATAGTGTGAGCCAGGTTGATAGTCTCAGATAGGACGCTCCCCTGCTGGCCCTGTGAGCAGAGGGCTCAGAAAAGGAACAATTTCCTCTGTCAGCACCTCTGTCTGGGAGAAAACTGGTCCTCCAGCTCTCGCTCTGATGCCGGACAATTCAGTTCCTTCCAGTATATCGCTGGGTACCTTTCAGTTTGCTGCCCACACAGTGGAGCTCAGAGGGAGTGAGACCAAGTAAATCCATGCATGGGCCCTTGAAGAAGAATTACCTGGGACTGCAGAAGCCCTTTGTCTCCCTCAGCCTCAATCCCTGATGGTTTTTTTCAGCCAGAAGTTATGGTACTTCTCTTTCTGGCACTGGAACCCCAAGTTGGGGGGGCTTGGTGTGGGACTGGGACCCCTCACTCCTCAGGGGGACTGCCCTAAACATACTTCCTTAAAATGTTTAAAACGAAATTTTTAATATTTACTTTTATGCATTTTTAGGAAGAGACACTTGATTTTAGAAAATCTTGTGGCTTTTAAAATATTTAATAAATAACATTTTTATTTGCTGCAGTTCAAATTGATATTATCTGTCATTTTAGCTAAAATACAGTCTATCTTAAAATCATATATTGAATGATTTTTTTGTATTGGCATTATAAATTATTACAGATATATTAAGAGTAGTAAGAATTAAGGTAAAATTTGTTTTTGTCCATTAACTTTTTATTAGTCTTTCTTCTGTCAGTTTGACTTTAAAAATAGTTTCCAAAAATATTATGTAAGACCAAAATGCAAAAATACACAGCATTATGATTTTTTTCTCTGTACATCCGTTCATATAAGTGTGATAATTGACATTTTTTATTTCCAGTAAGGGAAGATGTGTTAGTGAAAAGGGAGTAATATGAACTTGTTTTTAATAAAGGAAATTCATATTTACCAGCTCATTAAATGACTTCTAGGATATCATGGCTGTGGTAGATAAGGAAACATGAGCTTTACTTTTTTTTTTTTTTTTGACTAGAAACATTAGTAAAAAATTCCATATAGTACCCAGGGTAAATATTGACTAATAAAAGTCCTGGAACAAGTGACTAATGGCCTGGCATGATTTAAAGTTGGCTAGATGGCAGGAAATTATTAGTCCTTAGTGGAATATTTTAAATCTGAAGCACCAGATAGATGATAGTTGGTATTGATTTTAATCAAAAGATAAATTATAATAATTTATTTTGCTTTTTTGTAACAATAATTATAACTTTAAGAAAAGTTTTAACTTGAGATAACAGTGATGAAATTTGACTTCTTTATGTCCAGGAACTTCCTAATATTAAAAGTACATCTAATGTCAATGCCTAGGTTGTAATTCTTGAGTGCCATTTACTTGCTGAGTGATTGAATCATATATTAAAATTCTGTGATTTTTATTTTCTATAAAATGAAGGAATTAAGTTATCTCTTAGGTCCCTTATCACTCAAATACTCTATTAAATGAAGTTGTTTTAGAAATATATGCATTAAATATTGAATATAATATTCATTTCAGAATACTTTTTCTGTCTAGGTATTGAAATAAATGGATGTATTATTTGCTGAAATAGTGAAGCATTGCCAGTTAATAATTTTATTACCTGTCACAATGTATATAACAAAACAAACTTTGTGTTAAAAATCTGAAGTATTGGCTTCATGTCCCAGTCCCACTATAGTTGAGGTAATTTGTCTCTCTGACCATCAGTTTCTTTGTTAGGGATAAACAGTAGTCTGCACAGCATACCTCTGAAGGGCAAATAGAATAATATATGTTAAGCATTTTGTAAATTATAATTACTCTGTAACTTTAATCGTAATTTGAAAGAATGTACAAGGCAAAGCTACCAGCTTTAAACTAAATTAAAATAAAGGTAAAAGGTTAACTTCACGAAGCAAGATTTGAAGATTTTTTCACTAGCCAGCAAACCTATTTAATATTTAGTTAGATTATTTAAATTTGCAAAACAAGAAAAAATCTTATGAGGCCAGATTGCAAAACATCTGAAATGGTTGTCTGGTTAAAACTGAACTTGCACTAAAATGATTTTAAAGAAATGTGATACATATTCATTGTTGCAAATAAGAATGTATAATTGACAAATAAAGGTAAATATACCTTTTAACTCTTTCCCCAATCATAATTTCCAGAGATAGCCCATGTTAACAGACATTGCTTACATATTTATTCATTCAGTAAATATTTGTTTGGCAAAATTCTGTATGCTATATAAAATTCTAGATTCATTGTGTTAAGTGGTGGGATGAAATAGTCAAAAAACAGACACGATTCTCTGCCCTCATAGTGCTTATGTTCTATTAGCAGAGACAGCCATTAAGCAAGTAAATAAATAAACAAAATAGTTGTTTTATGTTTACTTAAAGGAAATAAAAAGAATACTCTGATAAAGAATTATTGAGGGTATATTGATGTTTACTTTAAATAGGATTGACAGAGAGGGCCTTTCTAATGGGATGTGTAAGTTGAGACCAGAGCATTAGAAGAAGCCTCTGCGTGTTTTATGCTTCCAAATACATGTACACACATCTATGTATACACATTTTCTTGTAGAAGTGAAATTCTATTTTCCTGTGACTTTCCTAAACAGTATGTGTGGACGTCTGTAGTGACAAGTTGATCTTTTCTTATCTGCCCTGTTCTTGTCAGGCAAAGGTGTCAGGCTTGTGTTTTGCATTCTTGATGGTAGTATAATTTTTTTGAAATGCATTTAATAATAATTTAGAATTCATATTTCTTTTATCCAGTGACCCTATTTATAATAATTTATCTTGCAGGTGCTTAAAGATATTTCTCTTAGACTGGCATAAATCTGGAAACATTGCAATCAATACAACCAATAAGCAGGTTGGCTAAATATAGTACAGTGGAGGACTAGTGAGCTGTGAGAAAATAAAATAGCTATGGAAAGCATCCAGCTTACATTATTAATAAAGCAAGTTCTAGAAAATACACACAGTCTGATTTCATTCATGGAGAAGGTGAGAAAGAAGGCTGCAGCTGTACATAGGCTTGAACACAAAAGTTCGTTAATTGTGTTTATATCTGAGGAGTGGGATTGGAAAGTCTGAAGGGGGAGAGGACAAACAATGTATTACAAAATTTTTGAAAAGCCAAATAAAAACATCTGTGAGAAATTAAACTTGGAATATTGCAATCAGGTCTATACATAGTGATTTTTACTTTGTTCAATGTGATTTAAAACTTTGTGAATTTTTATTTTTGAAAAAAATGCTATGCGGGAAAAATAGGTTGTTTAAAAATATTTGGCAACTATCTCCAAATGCCAGCCATTACAGCATTTTTTACTGGAAGATGAATTGTGTTATATAAATGCTAAGGCTGTTAGGTAGGTATCAGATACTCAAAGCAAATTGGTTTTGTTAAACCAACAAGTATTTTACTGAGTACATGTACTTTATAAGTAGAGATTCACCTGGCACAGATTATACTACATAGGCCATTGGGAGAGAGAATGTAAAACCAGAGAGAGTCTAGCTAGAATGGACCTTAGAAATCTAAGCATCTAGTCTAGCTAGCTGAGCTAGAGACTCGGTTTAGTGACTTGCCTTATATAACACTAGCTAGTTAGCATCAAAGTCATGACTAATACCTAGGTGTTCAGTTTTAAAATTTGCTACTTTAGCAAGTTAAATGTTTCCAAGACAAAGATAATTTGCATTTTCTTAATTTCAGGTTCCGTCTTTTCAGTCTCTTGTGATTACATCTTTTGACAAGGTTAGTCAGGTATATCATTTTGCAAGGGTGGCCATACAGCTTGTGTGCCCGAGACATTCCTAGTTCATGTCTGTTGTCTCAGCATAACTATGAAAATTGCCTCTTTCACTCTCAGAGGTGTATGGGTATGGTCAGTATATTTCATGGTCAGTCCAAGTACTGCCAATTTATTCAATCTGAAAGGTTCTTAACAGTACAAGGATAGAGGTTTTGGATTATGAATCTAAAGAATTGCATTGCAGGCTGTGCTGAATGTCAGAGGCTGTTGTAATTCGGAATGGGAAGAGAGGTTTCTGCTAAGTTTGGCAGAGCCAGAGGGCTTCTTGAAAACATGGCATTTGGGCTGAGCATAGACAGGTAAGTGGGATTATACATTGATTGGGTTACACAAAAATGAAAAAGGATGACATTTCAGCTGTATAAATAAGAAGGCTCCAAGTGCATTTAGAGAATAGTAAGCTACTCATTCTACCACTGTTGAAATGAATAGGAATAGAAGAGCATACATCCTGGAAAGGATGTGTGTAAACCAGATTTTTAATACCTAGTCTAAAGGTTGGGATTTTTTGAGTAACTGGAAGACCCTAGCACTTTTCAGGTACAGGAAAAAATAAGTAGCACTTTAAGAGGATTAGTGTATTGGGGGTGTATTTAGTGGGTTCAGAAAGAAAAATAGGGAATCCTTGATACCCATTAGGAGAATTTTGTACCAAATCAGATGTGTTGTTTAAGACCCTTAACTAGGCGGTGACAATGGAAGGAGAAACTCTTATCCCTCAGGGGCTCATACATAATATTTATTAAATGTCAGACAGATGGTTTTACAAAGACAGATAGAACCAGGTTTGTGAGTTTTGGGGTACTTAAGATAAGGGAGAGGAAAAGATTGAAGTTTTACACTAAATAGAAATGGAGGAATTCTCTGTATAAATCTGAGGTTGTGATCTTAGTCTACTTAGATTAAGAAAGTTTGTCTCCATTACTATTGAGTTGTGCTATAAAAACTGATCTGATTTAAATAGCTTTGGAGAGGTAGAAATGTGATTAAAGTATGATTAGTTTGTGTAATATTTCATCTTTGTCAAGAGTCATGAATCTTAAGACCACAACTTATAAGGTCCAAATAATAACTCAGTGCCTCAGTTATAATTTTTGATGTTAGCAGTTAGAAGTTCTGCAGATGACTTTTCTGGACACAAAGATGGATTTAGAGATTATCAGAAAGCAAGCTTGAATTTGAATTTGATGCCATTATTTTGTTATAAAGAAAGAATCCATTATGCAGTGCTAAAACACCAGAAGGAAGATAGTATGTCTGAACACTTATTAATGGGTGGCTATATTTAAAAGATGCTAAATTATACAATAATGTCATAGTTGGCAGAATATCATTTGGGTCCAAAAGATATCACTGACAGTCTGGCTGTTTTTATAGACTTGATTTCATATAGTTTCAGTGCTGGATCGGTGTTTTTCTTTGGTTATGGTGTTGTTGGCATTGAAAATATCTCCCAATTGATGCTTAAGAGATCATCAGAAGTAAAAAGTGTAGTATAATGTGATAAGCAGTTTAAGAAATGTTTTTCTATAGTATAAGGATATAAATGCTGCTACTGCCTCATAACTACTATAGTAGTTATTAGTAGTACTATGTAATTATTAATATAGTAGTCATATTATTCTAATACTTTAGTGGTATGCATATTTTTAAAAGCAGCCTTTGTTTTATTGAGGAGACTGATACAGGATGAAAGGAGAGGCTCTCTTTTTTCTGGGCTCACTGCTGTGATAGGTGCGTCATTAGCATCTGGCACACCTTTTTTAATGCGTGCTTTTGATGTCAGGAAAATGTCAGATGACTTCCTTAAAAGTGAAACATTTCTCCTACACAGAAGAATGGGAGGAATATTTTGTGTTCATTTTAATTTATAACTTCCTTCAATTGTTTATGTGTAAAGTCATATGTTTAAACCAGCAGTTCACTGCAAGGGCTGCTTATCAGAACACACACCCACTAAAACTCTCCAATAGAGTACATTCTTCTGTTACCAGATTAGTCTTCTCCACCTCTGGGACTAAGTTTGTCAGCAGAGCAGCTCTAAAGTCTGGGATCATTCACATGGAACTCTTACTCCCTTGCATTGAAATTGTCTGAGTACTCAGAATATGTAGCCTTGGCAAACTACTTTTGTGAGTTTATGTTCACATTGCATTGTGCCCCTGACCAGTCTCCTAGCTGTTTAGAAGCTGTGCCGATGGACATTTCAGGTATTTGAATAGCTTTGAGTTACTTCATTTTGGAGTATGTTATTCTCTCACAACCAGGAAGACCTGTACTAAATTCATAAGCACTAACTTAATTGGGTCTCAGACTGCTGGGAAATACTCCCTTTCTATTCCCTGTATATTGATTATTTTTAACTTTCATGCTCTTCAAACCTGTTGTTCCCCTACTGTCAGCAGATGACCACATTTCTCAGATCATTGGAATCTGAGATTCTTTTTGTGATATAACTCATGGCCAGTTATTTGGTGACAGCTCTGTGGGTATTGTGTTTGCTGGATATTACTGTTTGTAAAGATCTATTAGGTCAAACATGTTACTTGTGTTTGTAAAATCCTTTAGAGCCTTACCTAATTTTGTTTACTTAATCTGCCCATTTCTAAGAAAATATTTTTAAGAAAGGTGTGAGTATAGATTTGTTTAGTTCTTGTACTTCTATTATTGCTTTATATATTCAGAAGCTATGTTGTTAATGCATCAGGAATCATAATTTATTTTCCTGGTGGATTACAGTGTTTCATCCAGTCTAAGATACCTTGGATTATAAAATGCATCCTGATTTCAGAGACATTAAAATGTGGAAAAGTGCATCTTAGAATCAAGAAAACATGGTATTTATTTTGTCAGCAGGAGACATTTGTTTTGCTTTGATTAATTCTTGTTGCCTTCAATTATGTTTTGTCTGATATTGACACTACTATACATTACTATACCCGCCTTCTTTTTTATTAGCATTGCTTGATATATATTTTGTGTTTTTATTTTCAAGCTTTCGATGTCCTTTTGTTTGTCTTTATGTCCTTTTGAGTCTTGCCAATCCATCTTGTTTCTACTTATCAAACAGTTACCCTTGAAAAATTGAAATAGATATTTAGCCATTTTTTCCCCAGCAGCACCTAAGGTTAATCCTGATCTCTTCTTTCCCCTTACCAAAGAATTTTAAAACTTTATCATGTTTTTACAGCATTCTTGCTTGTACTTGTATACTGTGCCTTCTCTCAAGTATATTCTTTGGACTGCAATTTCTGTTTTCCTCGATATGTTGTTCTTTATTTTGCTAGAGTATACATTATAGTAAGTTTCTCAGAAAGGATGTATGAGAAGTAAGTTTTCAAGACTGCATATCTGAAAATATTTTATTTGCTCTCACAGAAACTTTTGTTATCTCTTAGCATAATGTTAGGAATCTTTTTCTTATTTATTTTTAGATAATAGTTGCCTTACTTATCCTCTGTAAACTTTTGAAATTTTTATTCTTGAATTCTGCTATTTTATGATATGGATTTCTTTCTTCACCCCAATTCATATTGTCCAGCATGGAGTAGTCCCTATGAAAAAAGACATACATCTGTTTAGGTCCAGCAAAATTTTGTGATGCTGTGTATTTGACTATATATTGCTCTTGCTCCTTGTTCTGTTATTGTGGCAGACTCTGGCCAGCAGAGTCCGCCCGTTGTGACTGAAGAGGAAAACAAATACACAGGCTACAGCAACCTGTGGAGAAAAGCGGGGCAGCACAGCCACTCTCTCAAGGGGAGAGCACCTTTAAGTGCCTTGGCCACTTTCTCAAGAGGAGAGTACACCAGCCCTTGCCTAGACAGGCTTTTATTGTTTTTCTCAGGTTTTACATCAAAGAAGGATTTATTATCTATTACATTTTAGGTACATTCAAGGAAATTAAAATAACACATGCAGAAGGGAAAGGCAGTGAGCTGATTAGCTCCATCCTTGGGAAAATTTACACAGGCCTTGGAAACTACCTTGAAGATAGGCAATAAACATCTACTTTTTCAGATCAGGGTGAGGGAGTTTTAGCAAGAGCAAGCCATAACAGTCTGGATGCATTTTCTAGGCCTGATTCCCACGGGAAAACCCAGTTTGAGGGTCTGGCTCCTGCCCACCACGTCGCTTATGTAAGTTTTCCATACAGAGCTGAGTCACATTTGCCAGACTGAAACAAAACCGGTTCCCTACATGTTATCTCCTATTAGACTTTTACTTTACATGCTACTTCTTGTCCTCGAGTTTTCTGTTCTGAGAAAATCCCTAGAATTACTTTCCAGTCCACCTACTTGATCTTTATTTGAGACCAATTTGCTTTTCTGCCTATATTTTATTTTATCTTTTTAATCTTTTAAAAAAGATTTTATTTATTTATTTTTAGAGAGAGAGGAAAGGAAAGAGGAAGAGAGGGAGAGAAACATCAGTGTGTGGTTGTCTCTCACATGCCCCCAACTGGGGACCTGGCCAACAACCCAGGCCTGTGCCCTGACAGGGAATCAAACTGGCGACCCTTTGGTTCACAGGCCCATGCTCGATCCACTGAGCTGTACCATCCAGGGCTCTCCCTTTATTTTAATAAGCATTTAGTTTTAGAATAGTTTTAGATTTGTGGAAAAGTTGCAAACAATAGTACAGAGTTCCCATGTATCTCACACTATCTCCCCTATTGTTAACATGTCACTTTAGTATGATACATTTGTCACAGTTAAATAAACATTATTGATAATTTTTTTATTAAAAATTTTAAAAACTAAAATCCATAATCAGATTACCTTAGTTTTTATTTTAATGTCCTTTTTCTGTTCAAGGATCCTACCCAGAATACCACATTAGGTTTAATTAACATTGCTCTCATTACGCTCCTTTTGGCTGTGACAGTTTCTCATATTTTTCTTGTTTTTAATGAGCTTGCCAGTGTTAAGGAGCATTCATTGGTCATGTATTTTGTGGAACACCCCTCATTTAAGATGCGTGTGATAGTTTGGAGGAAGATTTCCATTCTCATCACATCATATCAAGAGGATATACTTACCAGTGTGACTGATCGCTGTGGGTGTTGATCCTGGTTGCTGGGCTGAGATAGTGCTTGTCAGGTGTCTCCACTGTGAAGGTGCTCCTGTTTTCCTTTTCCGTACTATACCCTTTGGAAGAAGGTCACTGCACACAGCCCTTGCTTAAGGAGTGGGGAATTAGGCTCCACCTCCTTGTGGGCAGAGTATCTACACAAACTGCTTAGAATTCTTCTGCACAGGAAATTTGTCTGTTCTCTCTCATTTATTCATTTATTGAATTATTTGCTAATGTTTTCTAAAGGATTTTTACATCTATGTTTCTGACATATATTGGTCTGTGAGGTTTTCTGGTAATGTGTACCTGGTTTTGATAATAGAATAATGTTTTCTTTATGGAATGACATGGGAAGTGTTCTCTCTATATCTATCTTGTTGAGGAAATTGTAGAGACTTAGTGTTATTTATCCTGTGTTTGGTGGGATTCACCAGTGAAACCATCTGGGTCTGGTGCTTTCTTTATAGAAGGTTTTTAATTATAGACTCTTTTTTCAAAGAATTAGTTTACTTCATCAAAGCATAGAGTTGTCCGTCATATGCCTGTTATCCCTTTAATGTCTGTACGACCAGAGGCTTCCGGCCAAGATGGAGGCATAGGTAGGCGCACTGTGCCTCCTCGTACAACCAAGATAGGGACGACAACAATATAGAAACAAAAGAACAACCAGAACTGACAGAAAATTGAAGTGTATGGAAGTCAGACACCCAAGGAGTTAAAATTAGACACGTTTATCCAGACCGGTAGGAGGGGCAGGGTCGGGCCGGGCAAGGGACACGGAGCAGAGAGCTGAGCAACGGGGGCAACGCGCAGGACGACAGCCAGCAGACCCTGGGTGCACAAGCAGCGGTGGCTGGCTGGCCCAGCCAGGGTGGTGGCAACTGGCAGACCCAGCGAGGCGGCCATTGTGAAGCAAGGCACTGCGCGCAACTCAGGGTCCCAGCACCAGGAAATAGAGCTTTGGGGCACTGACTGAAAAGGAAGGTCCTGTGGGGTGCACAGGCCCACCCACACGGGAATTGATCCCAGAGGGGCCCAGTTGGCTTGAGGAAAGCGGCAGAAGGGTCTGGGTCCTATGGAGAGCCGAGCAAACGCCATTATTCCTTCTCGAACCCCACCCCCACATACAGGGTCACAACCCAGTGACTGGGGTGCCCCGCCCTGGTGAACACCTGAGGCCCTGCCCCTCACTACAGGTGCTTGACAAGACCAAAAAAAAAAAAAAAAACAGCAAAGAGATGGCTCAAACAGGAGAAGAATTGAAAGCCCCAGAAGCCATCCTTTTAAGCGACCAAGAGATAGCCAACCTATCAGATGCACAGTTCAAAGCACTGGTGATCAGGAAGCTCACAGAATTGGTTGATTTCGGTCACAAACTAGATGAAAAAATGCAGGCTACAATAAGTGAAACGAAGAAAAATACACAGGGAACCAATAGTGATGGAATGAAAGCTGGGTCTCATATCATTGGAGTGGACCAGAAGGAAGAAAAAAATATATACAAGCAGAAAAGAATGAAGAAATAATTCAAAAAAAATGAGCAGAGGCTTAGGAACCTCCAGGACATCTTTAAACGTTCCAACATCTGAATTATAGGGGTACCAGATGGAGAAGAGGAAAAACAACAAGTGGAAAAGATATTTGAACAAATAATAAAGAACTTCCCCAATCTAGCAAAGGAAATAGACTTCCAGGAAGCTCAGAGAGTCCCAAAGAA
>JAPYXV010002812.1:0-12804 GCA_028533065.1 Trachops cirrhosus
CAGCATTTTCACACTGTATATGCTCCCCATCTGTTAGACACTTAGTAGCTGTTTTGGTTATGAGATGGACTGTGTTGGTATCATAGTGCTTATGTTCAAGTGACCCTTATTTTACTTAATAATGCAACATTCACATAACTTTTATTACAGTACATTTTATAATTGCTATATTATAAATTAGTTATTGTTGTTAATCTTTCACTGTGGCTATAAATTAAATTTTATCATAGGTATTTATGTACAGTAAAGAGCATAGTATATGTTCAGTACTATCCATTTTCAGACACCTACTGGAGATGGAACATATCCCCCCTCTGATAAAAGGGGAATACTATATAACATACATAGATATATACACATATTATATATATACATATATATAATATATGAAATGACACAAAACTATGTAACATAAAAACAAATCAGAAAAATGAACATGTCTAAGGAAAAATGGGCAAACCACATAAATAAGTGGTCAACATATGGAAAAAATTCAAACTTACTCTCACATACTTCTAACAGGTATGTAAATGGTTTCACCCTTTCTGGAAAGCAGTTTGCCAACAAATATTAAGAGCCTTAAAATGCTCATACTTTTTGACTTAATAAATCCACTTTGGAGTAACTACTCTAAAGGGTCTCTCTGAAATGCAGTATTTTATATGCAAAGAAAGTCTTCACTGGGTGTTTTATAATAGGAAAAATGTGCAAAAGATCTAAATGTGCAAATTTGGGGAGGTGTTGTGGTTAGCTTTATGACTTGTACATACTATGAAGCCATTCAAATGATATCGAAGAAGAGGAGTGAAGCATAACAATCAAGAGCATAGGTTTTTGAGACAAATCTGAATTCAAGTTGGAGCAACATCATAGGCTATGTGATTCTGGGCAAATCACTTTACAACAGGAGTGTCAAACTCATTTTCACTGGGGGTCACATCAGCCTTGCAGTTGCCTTAAAAGGGCGAAAATAATTTTAAGAATGTATAAATGTAACTTCTCCTTAACTGTTAAGGAGTTGAAATTACATTTGGCCCTTTGAAGGCAACCTTGAGGCTGATGTGGCGGCCCCCAGTGAAAATGAGTTTGACACCCCTGCTTTACAGTCATCTAAGCCCCACTTTTCTCATCTGTAAAATAGGGGCAATAGCCATTTTAACCCATAGATGTTGTGTGAGGATTAAATGTTATTATTCATGTATTTAACACAGTGTCTGGCAGACAGCTTAGTAAATGGTAACTCAATAACTCTAGGATGTTGGTTTTCACAGATGAGAAAAATGGGATGAAAGACAGGGTGGGTCACTTACCTGAGGTCACACAGCTCGTAAGTGTTGAGCTGGGATTTAAACACAAAATCTGACCTTAAAATCTGTGTTCATAACCACAGAACTAAAATGTTAGCTGTTTATACTGTTGTTACTGCTGCTTAATGACCTGGGGAAATGCTTATGAAAAAAATGTCAAATAAAAAAAGTAAGGTACAAAGTTATATGTGTAGTATTATTCTGATTTTCCTTTGAAATTATTGTACATACATAAACATGTATGGATAAAAGACTGGAAGAAAATATGCCAATATTAAAATGATTATCTTTTGAGTGAAGTGTTTAGAACAATCCTGGCACATAGAAAATATTAATATTATCATTCTGATCATGTTTTGATCCTCTGAATAGTATCTAAAACCATCTACATGTGAAGTTAGTTGTATTTATTCTGCTTAGGACTCATACTTACTTTATCTGAGAATCTGGGTCTTTAATTCATCAGTTCTGGAATGCTCCCTGCCATTACTTTGTTGAATATTACATTTTTTCCAGTTATCCTCTATGTCTCTTTACTTATTTTTCACATGTTTTTATTTATTTCTCTGAGCTGCATTCTGTATATTTATATTCCAGTTTACCACATTTTGTCTGTGCTTAATCTGTGGCTTAATATGTCTATTGACTTTACAAACTACTTTCAAAAAGTTTTTAAAACTCTTTCATTTCTATATATTTTTTCAAAACTACTTGGTCTTTTTTTAAAAAAATAGTGCCTTATTCTTTTGTCACATTTTCAGTTATGTCTTTAATCATATTTTATTATTTTATTTTATATATTCTTATTTTTTGTCATCATCCAGACTTGCTTATTGATTTTAGAAAGGGGGGAGATACAATATTTAAATTTAATACTGTGCCTTGGCTGGTGTGGATAAGTGGTTTGAGTACTGACCTATGAGCTACACTTTCCCCAGTTCAATTCCCAGTCAGGGCACATGCCTGGGTTGTGGACCAGGTCAGGTCCCCAGCGAGGGGTGCGTGAGAGGCAACCACACATTTGTGTCTTTCTCCCTCTCTTTCTACCTCCCTTCTTCTTGTCTAAAATAAATAAATGAAATCTTTAAAAATTTAAAAAAAAAACAAACTTAATACTGTGAAGGTAACCTATCTTTGTCAAATTTTCAACATTTTTTCAACCACTTTAATATTCTGGAAAAAATTAACCATTTAAGAGCACATAAAAGCACATAGAGGGGATGCACATGTTTCCTTTTGCTTCAGGCTCCAGTATGGCTGGATGTGGCATTTAGTATTGATATTTTGTTTATCATGGATTTTTAAATTAATTTTGATTTTAAAATATTGCATTAATCTCTTCATTTACTGATAAGCACTTGGGTTGCTTCCAGGACTTGGCTATTGTAAATTGTGCTGCTATGAAAATTGGGGTGCATAGGTTCTTATGGGTTGGTGTTTCAGGGTTCTTAGGATATAATCCTAGCAGTGACATTGCGGGGTCAAAAGGCTTCCCCATTTTTAGTTTTCTGAGGAAATTTCATACTGTTTTCCATAGTGGTTGCATAAGTCTGCAATCCCACCAACACTGCACTAAGGTTCCTTTTTCTCCACAACCTCTCCAACACTTGTTGTTTGTTGCTTTGTTTATGATGGCCATTCTTAATGGTGTGAAGTGGTATCTCATTGTGGTTTTAATTTGCATCTCTCTGATGGCTAGCGATACTGAGCATCCTTTCATATGTCTCTGGACCCTACACAGCAGAAAGAAAGAAGAAGCTCCTACCCTTTGCAACAACATGGATGGAACTGGAGAGCATTATTCTAATTGAAATAAGCCAGGCAATAAAAGACAAATACCATATGATATCACCATTTACAGGAACCTAATCAACACAATGAACAAGCAAGCAGAGTATAGCCAAAGACATTGAAACTGAGAACAGGCTGACAGTGATCAGAAGGGAGAGGGGAGGGGATAAAGGATAAAGGGGGGGAAAGGTGAAAGGTTTACAAGAACAATTATAAAGGACATATGGATAACAACAAGGGGGTAGAAATAGGAGAGGGAGGTGGGGAGGACTGGTGTGGTGGGGAGGAGTGGGGGGAAAAGGCAGAAAACTGTACTTGAAAAACAATTTAAAAATTGCATTAAATGTTATTTATCTAGATTATTGAATTTTTGGCATCCTTTTAAATTTTGCATACAGGCAAGTCACCCCACCCTTAACTCAGCCCTGTTTGAGGTCCTTAGATGTTAGTAATTTATTTGAAACTTGGGACATCTGCAAGTATTGCAGTTAAAATATAGAGCTTTTATTCCTGTAAGTGGTTTTCATCACACCTTTTCACTCTTTAGTAGAGTTCAGAGTTCTGAAATGGGGAGAAATTTTTATTTTTTAAGTAATATTTATTTTTGAATGGATAATACAGTCACATAATTCAAAATTCAAAGAGCACAGAGAAAAGATACATAGTAAAAAATCTCCCTCCCTCCCTCCCCTACCCTTTGATCACCCAGTTCCTCTTTCCACAGGCAACCAATGCTAACAATATCTTTCAAGAAATAATGTATGCTTATTCAAACAAATGGATATGTATATTTTAATCCCCCATATATGCCTTGAATCTTGCTGTTTTAATTTAGCATTATGCATTAGAGTTCATTCCATATCAGTAAATGAAGAAGTTTTCCTTTTTATAGCTGCATGGTATCTCATTGTAGAAACATTATCTAACCAATATCTTATTGAGAGACGCTTTTGTTGTTTCCAGTCCCTTTCTACTACAAACAATGCTGCAGTGAATAGACTTGTTTATATGTCATTTTGTGCATGTTGAGTATATCTGTAGGATTGATGAGGACTCTGGCCAGCAGTGTCCATGGTGTTGTGAATGAGATGAGACAAATTCACACAGAGTACCAAAGTCCTGTGGAGAAAAAGGGATGGCACAGCCACTCTCTCAAGGGGAGAGTGCCTCAACCCTTGCCTTGATAAGCTTTTATTGGCTTTCTAATAGCATACATCAAAGAAGATTTTCATTCATTATGCTCAGGTTTGCTTTAGATGATTACTTTTACATATAACAAAGGAAAGGACGTTACTCATTAGTTCTTACAGATTAACAAGGAAAAAATGTAAATGCAAGGGAGCGATAAGAGTAATTGGTCTGGTTACACTTCAATCCTTGGGAGAATTAGCACAGACTTCAGGAAGTTACTTTAAAGATATGCAGTACGAATTTGCTGCTTCAACTCAGGGTGAGGGAGTTTTAGCAAGAGCAAATCGCAAAGCAGCATAGGTATAATGCAGGCCTGGTTTCCCACGGGAAAGCCAATCCATGGGTTTGTCATCCTGTGTGCCGACATGAGCCTATGGACTTTCCAATAGGGCTGGGCTACATTTGCCATTCCACATGGATAGGTTCCCTATATAGGATGAATTACTAGAAGTCATATTTCTGGAACAGAAGCTTTGTACATCTATATTTTGGTAGATATTGCTAAACTACTATCCGTGGAGGTGGTACTAATTTACACTCCCATCAGTAATGTAAGAGTGCTTGTTTCCTTACACCCACAAACAACAGTTATCATATTTTTTTTTGTTTTGCCAGTTCAATATATGGGAGATGATAGCTCAGTGTAGGATTTTCCATTTCTAATAAATAAAAAAAATCCACATGTTCAGGAGCCATTTTTATTTCCATTTCTTTGAACTATCACTCTATATACTTTGCATATTTTTCTATTGAATGATTGGTCTTTTACATTTTTTATTTATTTATTTTCAGATAGGTGAAGGGAGGCAGAAAGAGAGGAAGATAAACATCGATGTGAGAGATAAACATCGAGCAGTTGCCTCTCCCATGCCCCCAACCAGGGACCTGGCCTGCAACGCAGGCATGTGCCCCAACCCCGAACCAAACCATTGACGCTGCTTTGAAGGACAAAGCCCAACCAATCAAGCCACACTGGTCACAGCAAAACTCAAGTGATATTTTATCTTTTGTTTCCCTCTTGGCTTTTATAGAACATTGTATTTGTGAATAATCTTTTAAGTATTTCTGACTTAAGGTTTTCTGCATATGTTCCTTAAATTAGGCTACAATAAACAATTCCAGTGGTTACCCAGACACTTGGAGCAACAGAACTGGGGAGAGCCATTTATATAATTTTCTCTCCGTAGCAAGTTCAACATGATTGGTTCTGCTATCTTCCTCTCTTCTGGTCACTTTTCCTTCCCTAAACCCATGGTAGCCTTTCAATGGCACATTTTTCTATACCCTACTTCCTTTTGTAGCATCTGTTTTACTCCTTTCCACTTTGCTCCAGATCTCTCTCACAGCTCCCCAGGTTCTTACTGTCTCCTCTTGTCCATCCCAACTTCCACTATCTGAACTGAATCCTCCACAGTCTCCTGCCTGAATTAGCAAAATATTTATTATTATTCCTCTGCCTTAATCCATCCACCATATAGATGCTAAAATGGTCTTTCTAAATGTGTATGTGAGGGTAACAGGACTTTAATTTAAGCAGTTCTATGTTGTTTGAAAGTTTTAAAACATGCATGTGGTACTTTTGTCATTAAAAATGTGCAAATATCATTATATCACTCCATTGTTTAAAATCCTTCTATAGTTGCCATTGATTGCAGGGTAAAACTCAAAATTCTTAGTATTATATGCTCCATTAACTGTGCCACTTCATTAATTAATCAGCTTCATTAAGTGACTTCTTGCTTTCCTCTTGTTCTCTCAGTCTGCTAGGGTTATCAAAGATGTTCAGTTCTGAATAAATACGCAATAGCACCAATTAAAGCATCTATAATCTGCCAAGCATTTTATGTGTGATCTCATTTTTCAACCCTGTAGGGTAGGCATTACAACTCAGTTTTATAGAGAAAATGAGGATCAAAGAGGTTAAAGTGAATTCCCTAAGGTCACATAGATGTTGGCAGCGTCAGGATTTGAACCCTGTTCTGCTTAGCTCTAAAACTTACACTCTTTCCACTATACTGTCATATTTCTGGATTGATGTTCTGGTCATTATAGCGCTGCCTTTTAGAGAAACATTACTTTCTATCTTTAAATATACATTAGGAGGCAATTTACTATAGCTCAGACCATGAGCTCTGAGATCAAACTGCCTGGGTTCAAATTCCATCCCCATAACTTATTAGTGGTGTAACCATGAATAAGTTTATTACTCTGAGCCTCAGCTTCTCCATCTGTAGAATGGGCATGGTAATAATAGTTCCTCTCTCATAGAGTTGTTGTAACTTTTAAAGAGATGACCCATGTAAAATATTTGATTGGCAAATAGTATGTATACCCTCAATAAAAGAAAGCTGCTATATTATTATTATTATTATTATTATTATTATTATTATTATTATATTGCTGATACATATCAAAATTGTTTGTTCTTTTGTTCATGTAGAGCTCCTGATCAGTACATCTGACTCCTGGTTTCCTATATCCTAATTATCCCTCCTACACATTTCTGTGTAGCTTTGCTTCTTTGAGAGTGGTTTTTGCAGATACAGCTTTACAAATACAAATTTTATTAGTTCATACATTAAATGGCTAATTACTGAAATATGGTGGCCACTTGCTAAGGTGTTACCTAATGTAATGATTTATCAAATTGCTTTACCATTTCTTATGTAAGTACTAAAAATAGTAATTCACTATTTTCTTTTATGACAGGATTTGTCTTTTTTTGCCCTATGTGTAATAATCAGTTCCACTTGCTTATCTTCATGGTGGGTCTTTACAATGGCCAGAGTAACCTCCTGGTGTATATTATCTGCTCTTCAGTTGACTCACTTTCTGTGTCAGGTATCAAATTTGCACATTACCTTGAAGCACCTGTTTTAGAGAAGCCAAACACAAAACCAGCCGTGAGTGGGATACTCTTGATTTGTCTTGTGATTTGTGTTAAGCATTCAAATGAACTAACCGAACAAAGCCTTGGATATTTTCAGTACCTATGCAGTCTTTTCCATGTAGTATTTCCTTTTCCCTACTGCTGTCAACACCTGTTCTGTCATTCTCTTAGAAGGCAGCATAGGGCCTCAACAACTTTAGTGGTACCACCTGTGGTTTCCTTGTCATAGTTCTTGATGTTTCTTCCTCCACACCTTTTGAGATGTCCCTTTTAGTCTGTACCTGTCGCGCTCTGACTGGAGATCAATAAATGTGAACAATACCCTTACTCTTCTGTGGAATGAAAATGAAGGTTACCAGACCCTCGAGTCCAGACAATGCCAACAATAAGACTGAAAAACAGTATGAAGAGTCTTAAAAGAAGCACTATTGGGTGGTTATTAGAATAAAATCTCTCCCTAGACCAAGATTTTTAAAAAAATTAAGGTATTGATAAAAGGAAAAAAATGGTTTTTGAAAAAGGGCAATCAACTGTCTTTCATGTAAAGTCTATTTTACAGGGGGGTTATTGATGTGCCATTTTGTAATCCCAACTTCTTATGGAGATAGGTTTGCTACTGTAAATAAATACAAAGTTCTTTCTTGGTTTCCTTGTATCTGTCATTCCTAATATTCATTCAGGGATCATGGGCAGGAGTCTTAGGGATAGCATCGTTCCTGTTTTCACAGCATGCTTGGTAAAACCCTAGAGGTCCTAAGCTAGTGCCTTAGGCACCACGGGGTGAGGGCACGGGGTGGGTGGGGTGAGGCCACAACAGTGGCCAGGCCTCCAGATACCCCTGCTACCAGAGCGGCTTTGCTTTTCTATTTTACATATTAATTAGGCTTCCAGGAAAGATCTCATTTCAGGAAAAAGAGTCTGCTAATCCAATCCTTTTGTTTTACAGTTGAGTCTTGAGTGTTCTACCCTGAATATTTGAAATGAGGACTTTGAATATCATTAGGGCTTATAGTACAGTTCTGTCAAGGTTCTAAAAATAAATTTTTGAGATTGACAAAACAAATGAAAGCTCAAATTGTTGCTCTGGCACTTAACCCCCTTCAGGATGGATGCAAATGTTCTGACTTTTCTTTCTCATTATTTTGTACCTAGTAGTGTCAAAACACATCCCTTGGTGCTCAAGCATATTGTATGAATCTGACAGGACCCTCTTCTCATTGTATTAGCTAAGCAAGGAATACTGTAAAACAAAGACATTTAAGTTTGTGTGTAAATGTAATGAGAATACTTTAACACTAGATGAAGAATAAGAAGGAGTAATGATATAATAATAAAATATAGTAAAAAATAAGAATGTAGAATAAAAAGGAAAAGACCAAAGGACGTTTCCTTCATGACTTGAGGTTTTACATGAACACACTAAACTTTGTAGGGAAAAAATCAATAGGAGTATATTGATACAAGGTATATGCCAGTTACCTACCCTAAAAGCCTGATTTTTCCTGGACCTCAAAATGGCATTATTCTTACTACTCTGCTGCTGCTACTGCTACTTCTTTTTCCCATGTACATGTACCCCACACAGCAGTCAGACCCTCCTAAAACTTAAATTATATCAATCACTTGTCTGCTAAAAAAAAATCCTCAAATGGCTTCCCATCTTGCTGGGTAAAATCCAAGTCCTTGCAATGGCCTACAACCCCCTACATGATCACTGCACACCCTTAACACCCTCAGCCCAAATCCATCACTAGCATATTTCTCAGACTTTCCTATTCTCCTTACTCAATTCACTCCAGCCATACTGATCCTTTAACTGTTTTATCTTAGCATCACAGCATGCAGCTCCCACCCTGGGGCTCTTGGACTTGTGTCATCTCTACCCGAAATGTTCTTCTCCCAGAAGCCTACCTGGCTTTGTCACTTAATTCTTTCAGGTCCTTGCTGAAATGCCATTATCCCAAACAGGCCTTCTCTAACCATCTTATCTCAAATAACAATTCCCCACAAACATTCCCCAACACCTTTACTCTGATTTTTCCTTGTAGTACTCATTATATTGACATATTTATGTGTTTATTGCCTATCTCCCCTCACTAGAACATAAGCTCCACATGGGCAGGGACTTTGTGCACTGTTGAATCCTGGGCACAAAGCACATAAATGTTTGTTGAATTGTTTTCATCAGGATTTATTTTTTAATTTTTAAAGATTTTATTTATTTTTAGAGAGGGGAAAGGAGGAAGAAAGAGAGGGAGAGAAATATCAATGTGTGGTTGCCTCTTGTGCACCCCCCACAGGGGACCTGGCCCGCAACCCAGGCATGGGTCCTGACTAGGAATCGAACCAGCAACCCTTTGATTCGCAGGCCCGTACTCAACCACTGAGCCACACCAGCCAGTGCTTCATCAGGATATTTTGAAAATTCCTTGTTGTGTCTATATGCAGAAAAGCTAAAACAACTTGAGGCTTCCAGAAATATGTTATTTCCGAAACTTTCATGGATTTGCACTTGAGGCACCACTAGGTCTATACTCCAGTCTACCAGGACTTGAAGTAAGAGGAGGAGAATCCAATCAATATAACCTTTTCTACTACACACAGGGAATTGACTTTTAGCAGTGAATTCTTTCCCTCCCCATCTCACCTCAAGGTTCTCTTTTCTCATAAAAAGGTCAGGGATCTGTGGAATACTGTTATAACTTGCACAGAGCAGGTACCCAGACTGACTACACTTCAGCCTTGGAACCAGTCCACACTGAATCTCTCCAGGATGCAGGTGATAACCAGAATAGAAAGCCTTCTCAATCACAGAGATGAATCTTATAGAAGCTTTTATTTCAGTGATCAAAAGAATGCAATAAATGGAACCTATACTGATTAACATTGGGCATGCAACTCTACCTCAAGCTGCTGTTAAATTTTGACAGGCCTACATCTTTACAACTTATTTAGGCACATCTTTGAAATTCTCAGACCCTGATATACAGGGCAAGTTAACTTCTTCCTTGTGGCACTTTAGTAATGAGAATTATGTTCACTGGCTAGATTCCTTTATAACTAGAGGCCTCTAGATACTCAGCTGCCTGCACTGCCTTGAGACCATACTTTAAGTAAATCACAGTATAAGGGAGATAATTTAGAAAGCTGAACTGTATTATATGAACATTCCATATTTTTCCAGTACTGATGGTCAAAATAGTTAAGGAGGCCTACAGTTAAGTACCAAATTACTCTTCCCCCACTGCTGCGTTTCCTCAGAGACATCAAGATGCGTATCGATGTCCCTAGAAATTTGAAACAAGTCCATGTAAATGACAGATTTTACTCATGTGGTCCCACTATCAAATTACAGAAAGCAGTTCCAGTATCCAAATTGTAGGAAGCAGTTAATGGGACTTTGAGAAAAACATAGTCCCACAAACAGTAATACGCATCTAGGAAAGATTTCCATTAATCTGTCCACTGTTTTCACAAGATTAATGTTAAAAAAAACACACTAAATACACATATGACCCTTAAGCCTCAAACACACAAAAAATTGGTCTTTGTCCATTCTCTGATGACCATATGCTCCAAGAGTGCCAAAGGTGAGAGCCAATGCCCCCATAGCCTTTTCTTCAACCATTCTTCAACTATCTTCCTTTTCCAAAAAGGTAAGGCTGAAATCAGTCAGAAAGGCTTTCTGAGAACACTGGCTTGGATTTCTGGGTCTGTTCCAGTCGATTCAAGATGAATTGGCTTGTATCAATGAAGCGCTCAACGCAGTTCACAAAACAGGCCTCAGCCCGACTGTCCAACTTTGGCCCAGGCTTGTCCATGCATTTCTCCTGGTCAGGACAAGATTAAGAATCACAAAAGGGAATTTTGCAAAAAAAAAAAAGAAAGAAAGAAAGAAAGAAAGAGTAACTTGTTGTTTAAAAGAAAAACTTCACCTAAAAACAGTATCTGATGCGTTAATCATAGTTCACATTTGGCGGCAGCTTACTTTGTGGTGAGGAATTTTCCACAACCTTACATCAAATTCTCATAACCCTACAGAATAGGTAATGTTATTAATCTTCATTTTACAAAGAGGGAAACTGTGACATAGAGATACTTTGCCTAATGTCATAGGGACCAGAAAGTTGTGGAGCTGACATATTACAAAACAAGGAAAATGACAAATTACAAGTGAATTAACCCTTTGCTGAATTTGGTTACAACTCCACTATGCCGCTGTATGAAATGCATTTAAATTAACTACAGAATTAAAAAGGTGAAAGGATAAATCATTGCAGCAAGACACCCAAAAATGTACCAAAGAAAAAAAGAAAATCTATGACCTGAGATTCTGTAACCTTGTCTACCTAAGCCAGAGGTTCTTGATTTCATCTTAAATAAGGTGAGTGGGAAATTGTATACATTTTCCTAAAGCTTACCAATTCTTAGAGGAGTCCTTAACCACAACTAACACTGGGCCGAATGTAATGAATCACATGTTCTTTTTTAAAGAATGAAAGCACTGTGGTCCAAGGCAGACAGGAGTTAAGTAAGCATTTGTTAAGGGTCACAGGCCAGCAATACCATAAATTTATGAAAAAAAAAGGACTTTGGAAACTGATGACTGTATCTAGTTCAAGTTAAGCAGTTCAAATGGATTTTGGTCATTATTCTCTGCTGTGTACATAATAAGCCTCAGACCCTCCTGTTCCAATAAAAATTACTCTTGGCCTCTGAACTCTGTGAATTTTGTATGTCAGGGCAGGGCAGTTATGCTGTTGTTGGCCGCCAGAGAACACTTTGATTCCAAGGTCCAAATACCTTCCAAACTTTTGCCAAAGTCCCCTCATGGGGCATACTCAATTCCTTAACCTTCAGGCCCAAAACGGCTTGATATTACAAAACAATCCATCAAAAAGGCAAGGAAGTGTGTACGTTGGGACAATTATACCACTTTTATAGTTAGTCGGCTAGAGGCACTCATTTGTCACAGGGAACGTTAGAGAAACTGGGGAGTCAAAGCAAACCCTGAAGAGTCCGGGAACAGGAGCTTCGCTGACTCCCTGGATTTCGGAGTTCCAAAATTAGATTCCAGTATTGGGACTCTTTCACCAGTCTTGCTGACTAGCACTAGGCAGCTTGAACCTCAGTCGCCTAAAGTGCTGGTTGGGACAGCGGCATAAGTCTTCTATGATCCCCAGTCCTCTGTACCAACACAGTCTAGGTCCGGAGTGACAATCCCCTGAGAAGCGGAGTCACCTTTTCTCTCACCCGGTTCTGTTTGAGAAATCTAAGGAAACCAAGGGGTGCTGGCGGGTGCTCCCTCCTCCCCGAGTCCCGCGCGGGGAAAGGACAAGGGGAAAGTAGGTACAGTGGCCAAGTCTCGGCCCCAGGCTCCTCACCCAACAAAGTTCGGTCATCTGATGCACCAGCTGCTGGAAGCGCTGCTTCTGAGTCTCCACCTCAATGAAATGCTGCAGTTGCGGGTCCACTGAGCCCAAACCCGCGGCGGAAGACGACGAAGAGGAATCCATCCCAGCAGAGCCACGCGCGCTGAAATGAACTCCGCAGCAACTCACCGACCTTCACGTGTCTCCGCGACGGAACCGGAACCAGAACCCGGTGCCTTGGGGACCGCCCCCC
>JAPYXV010002813.1:0-12804 GCA_028533065.1 Trachops cirrhosus
CAACAAAAGAGAAAGGCAAACAAAATATAACCAGAGACATTGAATTTAAGATCAATCTAACAATAGCCAGAGGGGAGGGGGGAGGGGACAGTGGGTAGAAGGGTTTTCAGGAACTACTATAAAGGACACATGGACAAAACCCAGGGGGAGGGTGGAAGCAAGGGAGGGAGGGAGGTTTTGCTGGGGTGTGGGGGGGGGGCGGTGGGAGTGGTGGGGAGAAAATGCAGTCAACTGTAATTGAACAACAATAAAGTAATTAAAAAAGAAAAAGAAACAGGTGTTTGTATAATGGAAGTGGCTAGTATTAACAGTTTAAAGAGGACCCAGGCACTGTATTGGAGAGGCTGGAGTCAGTGAAGCAAGAGCCTAGGTCCTGACACATAGGCCAGGTAGTGCCATGGAAGCAGGAGAGTCCAGAGGCTCTCAGGCTAGTGGCCTGGCAGAGCTGAGGACTCTGGGCCTTCTCAACTGGTCAAAGACTACACTGAACCTGTATTCCTGGTCCTTCCCAACACCACTGGTGTCTGCCCTATTCTCTCTACCTTTTCATTCTGTAAGGTTCTTTAACCTGAAAGATTCCCAGGGAAGTGCCATGGCAGGCAGGGCATTGGATTCCCTCATCCACTGCCCTGGGTTGAGTAGATTCCTCAGACAGGCACCAGGGCCACAGACACACACAGCTAGACCACAAGCACGTTGAGTGCATGCTCCTTATCCTTTAGTGTCATTTTACTATCAGAACAGTTCTTCAGTTTTCTGGCATTTACAATATCACATAGTTGTCTTGATATTTTGCCACAACATTAGTATTACTGATCAGGGGTGACAATCAAGATTATGCTAACATCTTTGTGCACAGCTAGGCAAATATCACAATTCAAACCACACAGAGAAGACGACTCCATTAAAAGACACTCATCAGAACATTCTTCCCTTCCCACTCCCAACATGCTCAGACTGGTCCTAACTGAGAAGACTTTATAAGCCCTGGACAACACATGTCTCCAGCTACACACTTCTGCATGATGGCAGGAGCAAAGTGTCACAGAGCAGTATGAGAGCACCAGCCCACTTTATGGCACAGGTGGCAGGTGCTCTTTAACTACCACAGTACCCTTTTTTAACCTGTTGTTTGTCCCATAGTGTGGCAGGAGGGGTCTATGTCTGAGGCTTCATTTTTTCTCTTTGGAACTGCCTAGGACAGGAGAGGGAGGAGTGGTATGAAACAGCAATGTGATAAGCCCTGAATCAACAAAGGGCACTGGCTCAAACTCTCTTCACTGTCTTGAGGCCTCTGTCTGACGGATAGCTGACATGTGAAAACTAAGGGAGAAAACCAAAAGAATCTGACTCAAAAAAGAAACCAATAACAGAAACCTAGAAGAAGGTGTATGTGAGACAGAGGGACACAATATAGGATATTCTGGAGTTTGGCTGCTTAGTTGGCTTAAGTACTCACCAGTTAGCTGTGTGGTCATGAGGCAGTCATATACCTCTCTGAGCTTGTTTCCCATCTAGACCAGGAGGATCATGTAGCATCCATCCCCAGGCTTGTCATGAGGAGTCAGCAATGTAATGCACATAAAGTTTAGCAGCCTAATCTTAATCACACTGTAAGATCTGGTACCTGCAAAGTAAATGCTCAGTGAAACTGTATGTGATTATTAGAGGAATAAAGGAAAACAATCCTTAATCTCTAGATAATTTGACTCTTCCATCTTGGTTACCAAATCATGACTCCTAAAGGATGGCCCATATTAGCCTGTACAGGTATGACCTTGAAGACAGTCTGACCTTGATTTTACTGATTTTCTAGAAAGCTTAATTTTTAGCTTACAGTTAGTAAGCATCAGAGGAAGACCAGACAGAGCACAAGCCCTCTGACCCTCTGGTCAATTCTGTTGCCTATAGCTTTGCTCTGCTTTCATCACAATCTCTGTCCTTGACCTGCTCAGTGGCCTCCCTTGAGCCAGTCCCCTGAGTCTGTTTCAGGAACCTTGACTTCTCTTCTACATGCTGGCCAAGAAGTCCTAGCAGCCAGTTGATTAAGCCCTACCACCTTGTTACTTTGACATGATCTCAATTCAGAACTGAATTTATCAAGTTTCTTCCAGTATAGGAGTCTTAATCAGCTCAGTGGCCCTGAACATCCAGCTCCCAGCCACCCACTGAATGGAGGTAAGATCTTAAGAGGAACAAGGGGTGTGAGCACCTCATTGTACATGCATTCTACCTCACTCTGCACAACAGAGGATGCTGTGAGTGAAAGGTCAAGGAGGGGCAGATCGTTAGCACCCCCAGGAGATCCAGGCTGGAACAGTCAGAAGTGGAGCCATGGCCAAGCTGGTAAGGACATTGTCACAAAATCCAAAATGTTACTTGCTCCATCAAATGACCTTTATTCTTCTAATAGTTCTCATCATGGCCTTCTTTGGCTATGGTTACATGAACCCAAGAACACAGAGGGTGGAAATCATCCAGGTTGGGGCCAGCATGACTGTTGGAAAACGCCATGACCTGCAAGGTGTAGAATTACCAAGGATGGTGTTAGCCCCACCAGATATGCTAACACCCTCTAGGAAAGATGTCCCTGTCATGACCCCTTGGCTGGCTCCCATTATGTGGGAGGGGACTTTCAACACTGACATCCTGAATGAGCAGTTCCACCTCCAGAACACCACCATTGGATTGACTGTGTTTGCCATAAAATCATACATTGTCTTCCTGAAGCTGTTCCTAGAGACTGCAGAGATGTACTTCATGGTGGGACACAGGGTGAACTACTACGTATTCACTGACCGGCCAGACTATGTGCCTCATCTCCACCTCCAAAAGGGAAGGCAAATCATCATCCTCAAGGTCCGGAGCTATGCTCGCTGGGAGGACATCTCCATGCACCGCATGGAGATGATCAGCAATTTCTCCAAGCAGAGATTCCACCGGGAGGTAGATTACCTTGTGTGTGCAGATGTGGATCTGAAGTTCAGCGATCACGTGGGTGTGGAGATCCTGTCCTCCTTGTTTGGCACCCTCCATCTTAACTTCTTTTTCCTCAGTCAGAAAAACTTCCCCTATGAACGCAGGCCTCTTTCACAAGCCCATATTCCTGAAGATGAGGGAGACTTTTATTACACAGGGGCCCTATTTGGGGGGTCAGTGATGGAGGTTTACAGACTCACCAAGACCTGCCACCAGGCGATGATGGTTGACCAAGCCAATCATATCGAAGCTGTGTGGCATGATGAGAGCCACCTGAACAAATACCTGCTTCACCACAAACCCTCCAAGGTCCTCTCCCCTGAGTATATGTGGAGTGAGTGGTTATGGGACTACAGCATGAAATACCAGATGGGAGACTTGCCCAGCTCTATAAAAAGGTTTAGAGTGAATGTCTTGAAAAAGTATCCAAGAAGGTCAAACTGATGGGAAAGAATCCAGGAAGAACTCAGAGGGGGACCATGCTCAGCACAAGTGAGTCTTCTCCTGGCATGCTATCCTTCATTAAAACCATTTTTACCAGGAAGGTATATGTAACTTTGCTTCCTTTTTCCAGTCTGGTTGAGTCCTAGTACCGTCCCCTCTCCCAGCCTCGTACCACCACACAAACACACACACATTCAGGCTGGCCTGATTCCTGGGTTCAGGCACAGATTCCCAGAGTTACCAACTACCCTTAGCTTCTCATTGTGTGCTCCTAACACCCTTCAGGATGGAGAGGTGGGAAGTCTCAGCCTATCCTGACAAAGGATCAGAGATGAATCCTCTTCCAGAACTAGGAAGGAGGCCCCCAGATGCATGGGGTCCTGCCTCATGTGACCCAGGCACACAAGCACCTACCTGGGCCCTTGGCCAAGCAAATGCATAGAGGTCTTCAGCTTTAAGCCAAGTCTTTTTCTCTTTTTAGAAGTTGAAAACAAGCTGTAAGGATTGAAAAGTCCTTTCAGTGTGCAGCAGGCAGAAGACCAGGATGCCAAATCCAGGTCTTCTTTCTTGGCATGTGGCTTTCTCACCCCAAAGCATTGTCATCTGTCCACCAGAGCCAAAGCAGATCACTCCCATTACTCCTCCCCACCCCTCCTGGCTTGCCTCCATCCCACCTTTATCAATTTATTAACTTGTAGGGACTTACCAGTTCCTTATAAACTGAAATATTTTCTAGATGATAATAAGTTCCTAATGATTTTGCTGCCCTTCAGCAAGGGCCTGAAATTCTGCGTTTTCTTACCCTTGCTTTTTTTCTCTCACATACAAGAGAGAGGTCACCCATTACCAATCTTTATTTCTCATTTGTTGCTAGTAAAGTTTCATAAATTTAGGGACCCTTTCCAGCTTTTGGACTCCAGTTCTAAGTTGTATGTTTTTCTGTGTCACTACTAACAATTTTTACATAAAAGCAATTCAGGAAATTATCCCTGATGCAAATTAAATCTCCTTGGGGGTTAGCCGAGGCCTGCCACCAGCTGTGGGGGCAGAGAGGTCCTGCAGTTCTATCTTTCGCACAGCCATGCCTTCCAGGTGTTCCAGAGCTTGTCCAGGGTGGCCTGTCAAATTTTCAGCCTCTCTCTGCTACCAGAGGCCTCATGCCCATCCCTGACCCCTCAACTCTGCTGCAAAGGAACACAGCTTCTGTCTCTGTCATTTCTGGCTCTTTATGGTGGATTTTAAACAGGATATTTCTGTGGTTATTTTAAGTGTTGCAATCTCCCATTGAAAATTCTCTTTTGCTTTTTTTTTTATTGTTGTTCAATTATAGTTGTCCCACTTTTTCTCCCATTTTCTCTCCCCTGCCCTGCCCAACCTCCATCCTCCCACCCTCATTCCCCCCACCCCCCAACTCCCACAGTTAGTCCCCACCACATTGTCCATGCTCATGGGTCCTTTATACATGTTCCTTGACTTGCTACTTCCCCTTCTTTCCTCCATTATCCCTCTCCTCTCCCCGCTGCCCATCACTGTCAGTTTGTTCTTTATTTCCATGTCTCTGATTATATTTTGCCCACTTGTTTGTTTTGTTGATTAGGTCCCACTTATAGATGCGATCATTGATATTTGTCTCTTATCACCTGGATTATTTCACTTAGCATAATGATCTCCAGTTCTGTTCATGCTGTCTCGAAGGGTAGGAGTTCCTTCTTTCTTTCTGCTGCATAGTATTCCATCATGTAAATGTACCACAGTTTTTAAAATATGGGCTCTATCTGGAATGATCTGCCTTCACTGTTTCTCACATGGCCATTTTAACTTTTGCAGAAGGATGAGGCGGTAACAGCCATGTTCACAGTAATTTCCAGGGCTACCCCCACCCCTAGGATCTCAGAAAGTTAGACAGGATAGTGAGTAACACCACCATCCCACTCCTGAGACGGCATATTTTCCCCCCAACTCCTTCAGAGTTTCTGACAGTTCAAGGACACAAAAATAGTTTGAATCTTTAAGTTGCTTGTAAGGTACACATTTACTTTCCTCTTCACACTTTTTTTCCCTTTTTTTTTAAAGCCCTCCCACTGCAGAGCTATCATAATGGCCTCCTAACCCCAGGGTTAGGAGGTATGAACTTGCACTTCTACTTGTAACAAGCTCCAGGAGTGGACCTTGCACAGGAGGGCCTGGGAGCCACAGGCGCACAAGACTTTTCACCTGCTGCTTGCCTGTCTCCCACTGCCTTTTCACTTTTTTAAAAAAGATTTTATTTATTTATTTTTAAAGAGGGGGTGGGAGGGGAAAAGAGAGGGAGAGAAATATCAATGTGTGGTTGCCCTTCACGGGCCCCCTACTGGGGACCTGGCCCATAACCCAGGCATGTGCCCTGACTGGGAATTGAACTGATGACCTTTTGGTTCACAGGCTGGCACCCAATCCACTGAGCCACACCAGCCAGGGATCCTTTTTACACTTTTAAAGCAGCCTTTTCTATACAATTCAAACCACATATCTATTTGAAAAATAGTTCAACCTAGAGGCCTAACCCTTGATCATCCACCCAAGAAAGCTTGAGAAAGATACACATTTCCAACTCCTTGCTGGGTATCTCCACCTGGAATGCTACCTGACACCCTGAACTCATTATATCTAATACTTAATTGACCAAGGGAGCCAGCATCTTCTGATGTCTCTATTTGTTTTAATTGCATTGACATTTTCCTAGAACCTTAGTAGGAAAGCTGGCAGTCATCTTTTATTTGTCTCAGCCTAAGCAGTTTCCTGGTATCCAGTCCTTTATATTCTCTCTCCCTTCCCATTACCACTACTCTAGTTCCATAACTCACCAACTAGTCATTTGCCCCTTCATGTGTCATCCTGCCTCAGCTTGCTCCTTCCCTGCCACCATGTTTCACACACACACAAAAAGAAGAGGTGGTTTGCTCATCTGTATAATGGGCTTGTATCCAGATTAAATTAAACAATACATATGTCACCCCAGGCTTCACTAGCACTGGAAGTTAAACACAGATAGTGTCAAGAACCACAGACAGCGTTTTGCTGGCTCTGGCCTTGGTCAGAGTTTCTGGGTTTCCATTCTCCAAAATGACCACTCCAGTGATTAGGGATAGGGAGGCCCTGGAGATAACCTAAGCAGACTTCTCACAAGCTCAGTTAGTCTGCCAGCGGCATTTGCCATTTTCTGCACTCTCCCAAGGAGGCTTACCTTTCTGTGCAAAAACCCAGTTCCACCGCTGCTCTTGGGTTCTGGCCCTGGGAGCAGGCCCCTCCCACAGTCTTGGCCCAGGAGGAAGGGAGTGAACAGATGAAGTTCACCCTGAGGGAATGCTGGTGCCAGGGAAAGCTCTCAGGTCTTCAATTCTTGCTGGCAGCTGCGCCACGTGAGACAAGTTACCTGACCCTTTGGAGCCTAATTCCAAAAACTTTAAACTGGGTAATTGTTTCTGCCAGTAGGATAGTTGTACAGCTAAAAGGCAGAGATTTGATTAGGTGATTTGTGAAGCTAAAAGGCAGAGACTGGTTTAAGCTAACTGTAAGCAAAAATGGGACAACTAAGTTTTAGCTCCCCTTTCCTACCAATGAGAGCAGTGCTGGCTCCAGTGAGAATGGCCCATAAAAAAGTATAAATGCCATTAATATCTATTTTTCTTCCCCAGCCAGTGCAGTAAGGTCAAATACAGAGAGCTGGACTTGAAGCTTGGAGGTCAGAGGCCTGGGGTTTGAGTTCTGACCCTTCTCAGAACTTTTGGGCAATCGGATATTATACTCCATTTGTTTGTTCATTCTTAATCTTGATTTTTACATCTATCAAATGCTGGTTACTCTCTTATTCTAAATTTTTAAATTAAATTTATTGGGGTGACTTTTTAAATAAGATCATACAGGTTTCAAGTGTACTAGTTTCAAGTGTATCATTTCTATGATACTAGATCTGTATATTGCACTGTGTGCCCACTACTTAAGTCAAACCATCTCCTGTCATCATATATTAGGTCCTCCTCTACACTATATCCTCCGACCCCCTCCCCTCTGTCAACCACCATATTGCTGTCTGTGTCCATGGGTTTCAGTTTTATATTCCACATAGGGTGAAATCATGTGGTTCTTAGCCTTTTTGAACTGACTTTTTTCACTTAGCATAATATTTATACTGTTGCAAATGGCAGTATTTTGTCTTTTTTTATGACTGAGTAGCATTCCATTGTGTATACAAGTATGTAAAAACTGACAGCTAACATCATAATCAATGGGCAAAACTAAAAAGTGTTTCCCTTAAGATCAGGAACACGACAGGGATGTCAGCTTTCACCACTCTTATTCAATGTAGTACTGGAAGTTTGTCCATGGTTATTGGATAAGAAGAAGAAATAAAAGGCATCCAAATTGGAAAGGAGGAAGTAAAACTGTCATAATTTGCAGATGACATGACACTGCACATAGAAAACCCTATAGACTCCACTGAAAAACTACTACACCTAATAAATGAATTCAGCAAAGTAGCAGAAAGTAAATCAATACTCAGACATTGATGGCATTTAATCCACAAATAATGAACTTTCAGAAAAGGAAACTAAGAAAATAATCCCATTTACTAGTGCAACAAACAACAGCAACAACAAAAAATAAGATACCTAGGAAAAAATTTAAGCAAGGAGGTTAAGGATCTGTACTTGGCCCTGGCTAGTGTGGCTCAGTGGATTGAGCACTGGCTGCAAATCAAAGTATCACTGGTTTCATTCCTAGTCAGGGCACATGCCTGCATTGCAGGCCAGGTTCCCAGTAGGGGGGCGTGCAAGGGGCAACCACACATTAATGTTTCTCTCCCTTTCTCCCACCTTTCTCCTTCCTCTAAAAATAAATAAAATCTTTTAAAAAAAGACCTGTACTTAGAAAACTATAGGACTGAAGAAAGAAATTGAGGAAGACAGAAATAAGTGGAAGCATATACTGTGTCCATGGATTGGAAGAATTCACATAATTAAAATGTTCCTAGTACCCAAAGCAATCTATAGATTCAATACAATTTTTATTAAAATATGAATGGCATATTTAACAGTTCTAAAACAAATATTCCAAAAATTTTTATGGAACAGAAAAGACCCTGAATAGCCTCAGCAATCTTGTGTAATAAGAACAAAGTTGGAGGTATCACAACACCTGATAACAAGCTATACTATAAGTCCACTGGAATCAAAACAGCCTGGTACTAGCATAAGAACAGGGATATATAGCTCAGTGCAACAAAACAGAGATCCCAGAAATAAACCCATGCTTTTATGATCAATTAATATTTGACAAAGGAGGCAAGAGCATACAAAGGACTAGACAGACTCTTCAATTAATAGTGTTGGGAAAACTGGACTGGCACATGCAAAACAATGAAACTAGACCACTAATTTACACCACACAAGAATAAACTCAAAATGGAAGAAAAAACTTAAATGTAAGTAGTGAAACCATAAAAATCCTAGAAGAAAACATAAGCAGTAAAATATCAGATATCTTGTGCAGCAATATTTTTGCTGTTATATCTCCTAGGGCAAGGGAAAAAAAAGAAAAAATAAACATGGGACTAAATCAAATTAAAAAGCTTCTGGGAGATCCAAGATAATGGAGGTGGGAGTGGAAGTTACACTAATCTCCTCCCAGGACCAACCTGGAATTACAACAAAATGATGTAGAAATCATCCAGAATTAACAACAATAGCGGGAGAAATGCCTTATAACCATGGACAAACAGAAGAAACAGCTTCAACACAACGTGACTGGTATGGAGTGCAGAGGAGATGCAAGAGGTCCGGCTGGGCTCCCACAGGTGGCAGCCTAAGTGCTAGAGGGATATCTCAGTGGCCAGGGGGGATCCCTGAGAAGTGTGAGGTCTAAACCTCAAGCTGGGCTCTCCAGTCTACAGTACCAGAGCCCAAATAGTACACAGATAATGTCCAGTGGCCAAAAGTGCCAGAGTTTTTCTCTCTGCCAGAGATGGATGGCTCAAGACGCAGAGAGGCATTTTAAAGGGCCAACACATAAATTTTTCATATGAAACCATTAACTCTGGGCTCCAGCAAAGGGGTGGCAGAGGGGACTAGAGACACTTGAGGAGGGACTGAGGATGGTGACTGGGAGAGAGCTCAGAGAACAGCTGCCAGGGTCCTGGTGTTTAGTCATTCCCCATCCTGCAGCAGCCATCTTACTCAGGCAGACCACTACCCTCTGAGTAGTAGCAGTCTGAGGGGAAGCAATAGTCCCACCCCCAGGAGGGATTCTGCCCTGCCCTATGTGGCTTAAGCCTCACTGCTGCGTGCACACTGACTACTAGATTAACAACTGAAGGAGACAGTCACAGATGGTAGATTCCTGGAAGTCTCAAACAGGCTACCTAAGGTCAGACAGGGTCATCATCTGACATCACCAGAGGAGGATCCAGAAAAAAAATACAATGGTAAATACAAGAGGTTACCGAGACAAAATCCACTGTGGTCTTCTCCATGATTTGCAATATTTTCTTTCCTGCACAGTTTTGACATTTATTTCTTGTCCTTCAAGTTTGTGCATATTAAGTCACTAGATTTTATATTATAGTTCATTTCAATTCTCACATTTTGCTTTTCCCTTCTGTTATCCCATTTTACCTTCTTCTTTCCTCATATTATTTTCATTTTAAAGTTTGTTCTCTGTCATGCTACAACTTTTTTCCATTTTGCACTCTTACTATTTCTCTCCAACAAACCTCTCACAATCAGTTTTCTTGTCAATGGTCATCTCATATTCTTTTTCCCTGCCATTAAAATACCCACATTCTCTTTCCACTTTTAATAATCTTTGCTAGTTGTTTGTGGGTAGGCTAGTTGTTGTTGCATTGTTTTTTTTCAATTTTATATGTAGAGCTTCACTAATCCTGTATTTCAAATATCAAATTTTACTGGTACCCTCTCCTAATCTTTCTTTTTGTCTTAAATTTTAATTTTGCTGTCTTAGCTTGTTTTTTCTTCTTCTATTTCTTTTTCATCCTGCCCTCTTATTTTTCTTTATTCTTTTTTTCTTTTTCCTTACATTCAAAATTTTATTTTTTCCCTTAGTCTGTTTTTTGTCCCTCACTCTTAGTATTTCTTCTCCCTCTTTCATTTCAAAATCACTTCCCATTCCTCTAAACATCTCTTAGACTTATTTTTGTTTCTTTTCCCCCTCTTATTCCCACACCACCTATATTAATTTTAGCTCCTTTGTTGTTGAGAGTACTGTGGTGGATCTTTCTCTCCAATTTGGCTCCTATATTTTTATTAGTTATTTACTATTTTTTCTTCCTTTTCCTTTCTCTCTTATTTTATGTTATTTTAATTTGTTTAAACCTAATACTATACGCTTCCCTTCTCATATTTCATTCCACATTCTTCATTCCCTTTTTTATTCATGAGGTAAATTTACCTTCTCTCTTTCCATTGTTTCAAATTGCAACTCTTATTATTGCTCCCTCCTCCCTCTACCCTCTCAAAACCATTTTTCTTTCAGTAGTTCTTCTCACATCTGCTCTCCTTTCTTATAATAGCCTTAATCTCCTTATACCCTTATTAATACTAGTTCATTTGCCATTGATAGTGGAATTGTGGGGGGGATATATTTGCAGATGTGGGTTTGTTTCCTGGGCTTTGTGGTTTTGTTCTGGCAGCACCTGCACAACAGCACACAAGACGGGGTAGTCAGAGTGACCCTCAGTCAACCACCTGGAGGGAAGGACTCACCAAAGAAAGACCCAACAATAATCAAAATCCAATTGCTTCCCAAAAACCAGCATAAAAGGCATAAAGGGCATCCTAAGAGAATCAAGTTTAGGAGATCAAGAAGACTGCACCACTGAATCTCACAGGCCTCCTACCATAAAAGATGACACCACACAGAAAATAAAAAGAGTTTAATTTAAGAAGTAGAAGCAAACAAGAAGAGTCACACAAATAATGGGAAGACAAAGAAACAACCCCTAATCAAAGAGAAAGGAGAAATCCTCAGAAAGAATGCTAAATGAAGTACAGACAAGTCAACTATCAGATATTGAGTTCAAAACAATGGTTATAAGGAAGCTCAATGAGCTCAGTGAGAATTACCGAAAACTATAGGGAAATTATGAGTAACTTACTGCAAACTATATTAGCATAAAAGGGGACATAGAAACAATCAACAAGGGCAAAGAGGAAATGAAGAATACCATTTTTGAATTAAAGAACACAGTAGGACTCAAAAGCAGACTCAATGAAGCAGAATATCAAATCAGTTAACTGGAGGGAAAAGGTAAAAAAAACTCCCCAAAAGAACAAGAAAAGGCAAAAAAGACTCAAAAACAACGAAGAGGGTTAAGAGAACTACAGGATAACATGAAACATAATAATATACATATGGTAGGGATATCAGAAGGAGAAGAAGAAGAGCAAGAAAGAGAAAACCTGTTTGAAAATTAATGTTAGAAAACTCCTCCAATTTAATGAGAGAAAAAGCCACACAAGTCCAGGAACCAGAGAGCGTTCTGATCAAGAGAACTCAAAGAGGCCCACTGCAAGGCACATCATAATGAAAACAGAAAAATTTGAAGAGAAAAAGAGAATCTTAAAGGCAGCAAGAGAGAAACAGAAAGTAACATACAAGGGAGCCCGATAGGACTAGCAGCTGTCTTCTCAACAGAAACATTACAAGCTAGAAGGGAATGGCAAGAAATATTCCAAGCAGTGAAAAGCAAAGGCCAGCAATTGAGACTACTCTATCCAGCAAGGCTCTCAATTAAAATAGAAGGTGACTCAACATAATTAAGGCCATATATGAGAGACCTACAGCCTATATCATACTCAATGGACAACAACTTAGAGCTTTCCCATTAACATCAGGAACAAGACAAGGATGCCTGCTTTCACCACTCCTATTCAACATAGTACTGGAAGTCCTAGCCACAGCAATCAGATAAGAAAAAGAAATAAAAGGCATCCAAATTGGAAAGGAGGAAGCAAAACTCTCATTGTTTGCAGATGACATGATAATGTACATAGAAAATCCTATAGACCCCACCAAAAAACTACTTGACCTAATAAATGAATTTGGCAAAACAGCCAGATACAAAGTCAATTCTGAGAAATCAAAAGCATTTTTGTACACCAACAATGAAATATCAGAAACAGAAATCTATGAGAAAAATCACATTTGATATAGTAACAAGAAAAATAAAGTACCTAGGAATAAATCTAACCAAGGAGGTAAAAGACCTGAACTTAGAAAACTATACAACACTGAAGAAAGAAATTCAGGAAGACACAAACAAATGGAAGCATGTACCATGCTCATGGATTAGATGAATTAACATCATCAAAATGGCCATATTACCCA